>JASCQY010013384.1:0-10372 GCA_030264315.1 Sardinella tawilis
ACACACACACACACACACACACACACACACACACACACACACACACACACACACACACACACACACAGTCTCACAGAGACATAAACACAAACACACACACTGTGCACACATCAAAGGATGGATGATGGCCAAGTCACAAACCAACAGAATGACATGGGAGCACAAACACACACACACACACACTGTACAGATAGAACCATAACAGCAGGGCCAAAACATGATGTAAGATGCATGGCCAGTTTGACAGGTAGCCAAACACAAAGGCTGTGCATGGAATCTTCCAGAAAGAGTGTCCGTGTGTTTGTGGCCTCCGGGAGTTCTCAGCCCTGGTTTATGCGAGTTTGGAGAGGACATGAAAATGTCTGCAGTGTTTTAAACATTTATTTTCCCTTCAGTGCAAATCAGCAATTTGAACTGAGTGCAATGCAAATGGAATTCAAATTTATTTTGTTTGTGCATAAATAAGCATTGGTCAAAATGGTTTGAATGCCCCCTGGACCAAAGTCGAATATGCATATTAGTTATGTTAATGTGAATTTTGGCAGACTGTTTGTTTGTTTGTTTATTGTTGTTGTGCATTTTGAGTGAGTCACTTCTACCCATGATTATAATGCTGACTTAATCAGCTGTTAATCAACATTAGCATTTTCTGTGGAGTGCCACTGTATTGATACACATTGAACACATACAGGTACAGTAATTTATACAGTAATTCATAGTCTTTTCCGGAAACATGAATACATGTTTATAGTAATTAACAACATAACATGGCTTTACTTAGTTGTATGAAACACACCAACACTGTACAGTATGTTAGCAAGTTATGCTAACACATGTATGTATGGTCCATCCAAAAACAAAAAACACACAAAAAAAACCCAGGCCACATGCTATACACTTCATTCATAAATGATTCTACTAGGAGCCCTGCGTATAGCCAGAATACAGATTTTTATTTTGATAGGCAGATTAAAATACTGTTCAGAAAATCAAATAACAATCAACAGAAAAACAACCAAGACAAAAAGAACACAGGGAAACAAAGATCACAGGGGAAAAAAATCAACTCGTCTCAAACATCAATTTTCCAAAGCTGCTACACAGCGTACAGAGATCAGCAGAGTAGGCAAAACAAAGAGGGGGGGGGGGGGGGGGTGATGGTGCAAATCAATACAGGGGTGACCTTCACAGAGGAAGCTGGTCAGATGGGTGCCGTGGCGATGGTGTCCTGGAGACAGAGACACGGCGACCACATGCAGACTTACGCTGCATGTGTCCTCTCAATGATTAGCCACACTTCTCACCCCCTCTGTGTGTGTGTGTGTGCGTGAGTGTATGTGCGTGTGTTTGTGTGTACATTTGTGTTTCTGTGCGTGTGTGTGCACGCGCGAGTGTGTGTGTGTGAGTGTGTGTGCGTTTTGTCCATGTAAGCTAATCAGCAACACCAGAAGCTGAGCATCAGACCGACAGCTTAGGGATTAAAGCCAGCCGCTTACTGGTGACACTTGATCGTTTCACACCATTGTGTGTGTGTGCGCAAGCACTTGTTTTGTTTGTGTGTTTTTCATGTGTTTGTGTTTGTGTTTTCTTTTCTTTAAGAGATCAAAATAAACTATCAACAAAATAACACCACAAAACGTTTCAAATTTAAATTTAGATTGGCTTAGCTGTGTAAATCAGAAGAACAGCTGAGAGAGAGAGAGAGAGAGAGAGAGAGATGTTGACCTCCAAGGGAAAGCGAGAAAATCAACTTCCACTGAGGCCTTGGCACAAAGTGAAGCCTGGGGCTAGAGTGATTCAGGTGGCCCAGATATAGGAGGGGGAAGGCAGCTGGAGTCGTGAGAGTAGTGGGAAGTTAGCTGAAGGGCTAGTGGTATATGGGGACCAACATGTGTCTTTTCTCCTGACAGCAAAAACAAGAAAGCACTCTCTTGTCACTAAATGCATTGTCAGATTCTCTCTCTTGCTCTCTCTCTCACACACACACACACGCGTGCACGCGCACACGCACACACACACACACAGACACTATTCTATAAATCCCACAAACTTGACAAACGTAAGCGAAAGCTGACATCTATAGAAAAAAACTGATCATGCAACACTGGAATGTTTTTTATTATTATTATTCCTTTTATTTTTTATCGCTAACGGTCAGCCGTTTGAGCATGACTCATCTGCAGAGCAGAAACCCGGTCTGGGCCCTGGGCATCCATTACCATTTAACACAGAGGAGGAGAGGCTCCTATCCTCTGGCCAACAAGAGAGACCATCAGCTGCACTAACTAACTGACGTGGGAGAGGTTGTAGAGGATAGATAGACAGAGAGAAAGTGTGTGAGAGAGGGAGAAAGAGAGAGAGAGAGAGAGAGAGAGAGAAAGAAAGAGGAGATGGATTAGGGAAAGAGAGGGATAGATGGATAGAGATATTGAGAGTGGGAGAGAGAGGGAGAGAGAGAATAGGTAGAGAAAGAGAGCATCAACATACATTAAAAAAGTAAAATGGTAAAAAATAGGGGACATTTAGTTATAGAAAAAGTCCTGAACATGAGACAGAACGAGAGAGACAGATAGAGAGAAGGAGAGGGTGACAGAGAGAAAAGGTGTATCAGAGAGTGTAGCTCTGACTGGTAATCTGCTCACGTTCCTGCCGCTGTGCTGGTCTGAGCTGCAGAGTGTTTTAATGAAGGAACAGATCACACACCAAGCACACAGTGGCCCTAAGGCAATCGGCGTGATGTTCAGAACATCCTTAGATGACAGCCAGAACAGCCAGAAACAGATTGGAACCCGCGTCAGGCAGGCAGCTATCTCCGACATACTGATTCTACTGATTCTAAGAATGAATACTGTAGGTTCAGTGAATTGGGTCTCAAGACTTTCTCATCGGTCAGCTGGATTTAGTGATTTACAAGTGCCTTTTTTGATTGAATATTCTGTACGTTTCTGGTCAAATTTGGTTGAATTGCAGTCATTGGCACAGTGAGTGCTCAAAAACACCTTGTGTTCTGGTCAGTTCACACTCTGAGTAGACCAGCACAGTGGCCCAAACTAAACCATAAAGCAATTCTCCATGCTCCTTGAGAGCCCAGATGTAACAATTTGCAAGGGCTGATTGTTACACAGAGAGGAGGGGGCTCATTCGATTGGCTCTTTGGCTCATATTACAGCCAGTAGTCTTTTGCAAAAACGAAACGATTGGATTAACTATAGTCCCACTTAGTGCACAAATTCCTATGTGTTGCCGTAGTCTAACAGCATCTGTACAATACAACACTGCTAGTCTGTCACTGATTTTATAGGCGCACGGCAACAGTAAAACTTTTGTGGTTAATTGCCATTTCACTTACATACATTTTTGAGTAGTAGGCTATGATTAGGCCAAGCTATAACGTTAACAGCATATTCCCACTACCTCACCAGCAAGATCAATTTCATGCCATTCGCCCATCATGGAGATCATTTCACCAACCATGTCAATCACAATTTACTTATAACAAATCAATGGCTTCTTTGTGACTGATTCAAAATGATAATCTGAAATGAAGTGTTTATGAGGAGACAATAGATATTGTGGATAGATTATATAATTACTATAATCTCCTTTGATCTCCATTCACTTTACAATACAACTGCAAGTAGGTATATGGGAAAGGATCATGGCAAAAGCAGAATATGCAGGAACAAAAAAAAAACAAAACAAAGATTAACAGCGTGCACTAGAGAGAGAGGGAAAGAGAGAGAGAGAGAGACAGAGAAAACAAAGAGAGATGGATAGAGAAGAAAAGAGAGATATAGAGAGATATGAACAGAGAGAGAGAGACATGAAATGTCCTTCCATGTAGTCCTCTTTCTTCAATCTTTCTTCTCCTCTCCAGACACGGGGAGGCAGGATTCACATCAAGGATGACATCACAGGAAGTGATGTCACAGATTCTTGTTGTTGTCATGGTGGCACTGGCTGTGGTGGGCGGAGGCGTCCAGGAAAGGCAGCTCTTCTCCGCTCGCCTGGAGCCGGAGAACCCTGGAGCTCAGATCCACACAGCACTGCAAACACACACACACACACACACACAAACACACACACAAACACACAGATGAGATAAATGTACCAATACATGCGAGGTGGCAGTTGTTAAGATACAGTAAGATGATTTATGTATTATTAAGAGTTTAGCAAAGATCAGTGGTAGAAATGTAAAATAAACATAACTGAACATTGTGATAATATATCTTAAGACAAGCAGTGTAGTGTATAGTGTGAAAATACCGATTAGATATCTGTAATCTGTGCTCTGAAATCTCAGTTTTCTCAGTTTGTCTTACTTTGAGATTTACTGTACGCAATGTGACTCGCTGAACTCCAAAACTCCAAAAACTCTAAACTCTACACTGCACTTCAAACACAAGTGTGAGGAGTGTACCTATGACAACTGATGATGAAGACGCACGCACGCACGCACACACACACACACACACACACACACATCAAACGCCTTAACACTGAGACCTGAGTTTATAGTCTGGGGAGGGGAAGAGGGTTTAAAGCAAGTGGAGATCTCAGAGGAGCGCAGAAACATCAAATAAACAGCACGCCTGCCTGCCTGCCTGCTTGTCTGCCACACCAGAGCGCTTCATTAGCCCGCACCAGAGGAGGGGGAGAGAGGGCAAGGCCTGGGGATGGCATAGTTGTTGGGGATGGCTGGTGTGGAGAGATGCATCATTTACTGGGGAAACGTTACTGCTGGCCAGTGGCCTAGGCCTACTGTTTCAGAATGTTTTATGACGAGAGTGTTTTACTCAAGTCTCATTAGGAGCCGTTTAATTATAGTCTGGATCATATCTGAGCAAGACACTGTTTGCTGTTGCTCATGTTGTGCAGGTTGGCGCGTTTCATGGCATTGGGCTGTGTGTGTGTGTGTGTGTGTGTGTGTGTGTGTGTGTGAAGGGGTGAATATGAGGCACATTTTAAATTGCTTTGGGGAAAAGCGCTATATAAATGTAATCCATTTTCCATCCTCCACTTACACAGTATGAGTTCATATTGGTTAATAATAACTTAGCAATCACACTTTATGTTTCCCATCAAACTATCCCATCAGTGGTACATTCTGTCTGGAAGCTCAAAATGAAAGCCACAATTCTCACTCAATTCTTGAATAAGTGGCCTACAGTAGAGCAATGTGAGCTTTATGTAACCTATAGTAAGATGCCCAGACCTCGGAGATGAAAATTATCCTTGGGAACTTATCTCTACAGTCAATATTGTTAGAATAAGTAATGTTTTAGGATAAAACAACAGAAACAGACCACCAAAGTCGAGGGCTGTCCCAGGAAATCAAGGTGGTCTGGTCTGGACACCCTAACGGTAGTGCTTTTGAAGATACTCACAAATAAGCAGAAATAAGCAGCAGGAGGATGTAGAGAAGGAGGGAAGAATTGATGGAGGGGACTAGGAGAGAGAAAAATCTCTTGTTACTGGGCTCGTGTTCATAATTCAGTGGCTTCTTCGGTGACCCGAATGGTCTAGGGTCAGCTTGCAAGTCCTAAAATATTCCAGTGACATTTGCTGTTGTTTTTATTTTTTTTTCTGTCCAGGCTGCCACTGACAGAATCAGTGACTGTGAATCTGAGCCCTGTATGGATGGACCTCCCCTCCCACTGAACCAGAACCAGTGGCTCTCTACCAGAACCCTCATTCCCCTCAGCCAATCCATCAGCACTCTAATAAAAGACTACATTAACAACAGACATCCTTTAGAATGTTTATTCTTCACTGTTCTAAACACATTGGTGAGATATATAACTTCCTGAAGGGTTTAACAGGCCATGCTTTGTGAATGCAAAACAGAGTAGCCTAATTAATCCAGATACTTTATTAATCCCGAAGAGAATTGAGGAATAAGTAAACTCTTATTATTCTAGCTTTATGCTCTGACTCTTCTTGTTGGAACTTACAAGGCCTCCCTGTGGCTCCCGCTGTGCTGTTATCATCTCTTAGCCTCGCAAAGCATAAGCAGCCTGCCGCCTTCACAGCATCCTACTGGTTGTATCAGCACCAGTCGTCTGACGTTAGGCAGAACATTATTCTGTTTCGGCGGCCGAATGAAATGTTATTTCAGTCCACAGGCATCTTCCTAGCCACTTATGCGACCTGACACTTGGCTGTCAACAGGAACCGGCCTTGGCTAGCTTCCTGCTTCAGTCAGTGCAGCAACATCGTTGTTTTTAGCATCGCTAAGCATATGCTAGCAGCATTGCAATATGCTGCTTTATAATCAGTGTGCCTGCTTCGCTCTGCTTGCTTGTACAGGCTCTGGTTAGCATGTCAGTTCAGAGCGTGGCGCAAGACGATACCGTCGTTTAATTATTACTCTTCCCGAGCGGTGTTGAATCTTTCAGCCTGTGCGTGTCTGTTCATTTGTCTGTGGCTAATGACTCTGTGACTCAGTTCAGTGGAAGTTGTTCCACTTTTACATAAATGTGTTTCTGTATGCCGTGTGTGTGTGTGTGTGTGTGTGTGTGTGTGTGTGTGTACATGAATTTATTATCTGTGAGAGCTAAGTGTAATGTAGGTGCGTCATGACTCGTGATTAACGATCTGCTAAGAGTCAGTCATTTTCCAAATGACCTCTTTAGGGAAACTGGACGGTTGTGGATGTTAAATTAGGTATGCCCACTGGGCGAACACACACACACACACACACACACACACACACACACACACACAGGTACAGAGGAACTGTTCTCTTGTGGGGAGAAGCAGAGGCAACAATTACTAAAGTCACCTGGCAGAGAGTTCCAGTCGCCGTGGCAACTCTGTCACACATTCTAAATTCTCCATTCTAAATCCAACACTCGGAGCGTTCCGGGCCCTGCTCAGCGAGCGATTCGCTTCCAGGTCACAGGAGAAGTCACTGAATTATGAACATGAACAATTTGTCCCAGTAAAGCCAGGGATTTTTTTTCTTCCTTCACTCCCCCCTTCTTTCTTTCTTTCTTTCTTTCTTTCTCTCCATCCATCCATCCATCCATCCTTTTTCAGGTTATTAGTGACTTTGGGCTTTTTCCATTTCCGTGCCATTGACTCTACACAGTCCTCAGAGATAAGCAATCATTCTCATACGATTCCCCCCCCCCCCCCACCCCTCTCCCCATCACCTACTTTCAGAGCTAGTTAATATCACTTTGTGGCCATGAGGAAATTCAATTAAAGTCTCTCCCCCAACTGAATCAAGCATAGCAGAGCAGAATCCACCCAGGGGAGGAACTGATTGTGATGCCACAGTCATTTTTCACTCCAGCTCAAAACACTGATCTCCACAGACAGACCTGGGGCTCCATTACCATTAGTTTACAGTCTTCTGCCTTCAGACATGGCCTCATTGAACACAAAACAACAGCTGTGAAGGAATAGCCCTGTTGCTGATGGTGCTCTGTGTAATCTCCCTCTCTCTTTCCATCTTTCTCTCTCTCTCTCTCTCTCTCTCTCTCTCTCTCTCTCTCTCACACACACACACACACACACACAGATTCTCTCTCTGTATCCAGTAGGCAATTTCAATTTCTATTTCGGGGAATAAAGGTCAGGTGATTCCCCTGAAAATTCCACTGCATCCAAATCAAATCATATTTAACCATGAGAATAAACAATAAGCAAAAAAGACATGGGTAAAACATGAATACCTCCCCCCTTCCTCCTCTCTCTCTCTCTCTCTCTCTCTCTCTCTCTCTCTCTCTCTCTCTCTCTCTCTCTCTCTCTCTGTCATTCTGCCTCTTTGAACCAAGCATCTAATGAGGGTAAAGGCATTTACGCCGAGATCCATCATTAATGTGTCTGAGAAACCAAGGCTCAATGTCACCTCGTTCCTCCTCCAGATTGGAACAGAAACGTGATTATGTGTTCTTAACAGTCTGGCGGTGAAGGGAGTTTGAGGAATGTTTGAATTTTAGATCAGACGATTCATATTTATGAGAGCCAAGCAAGAGAATAGCAATGGTGATGGAGTCAGTACCTATACTGATTATTACATGGATGATGATGGCCCTAATGGTGATATGGATAGTGTATTTATGTACTGTATTTGGTAGTACATTTACAGTGTATTTGACAGTGTATTTATAGTGTATTTGACAGTGTATTTATATAGTGTTTTTTGTACTCAGGTTTTTTGTACTAAGCACCCAAAGCACTTCTCTTCATGCCTTCACTCACTGTCACACATACACACACACACACACACACACACACTGAGGCTGCCATGCAAAGTGCCGAGCTGCATGTCAGGAGCAATTTGGGGTTCAGTGTCTCTCTCAAGGACACTTTGACAAGGTCACACCTGCAGCCCTCCAGTTGCTGAGCAACTCCCTCCTCTCCAGTGATTCCTGCACCCTCACCTGTGGTAATGCTGATAACAGTGGAATGGTGATAATGACCATGGGAGTGAGACCATGAGATTTCTTACCTTCAGTTCCAGCAGAGTCTGGAGTCCCAGGCACAGTTCAAACGCCTCGTCATCTGGAGGAAGAGACAGAGAGAACACATGAGTCAGGGAGTGGGAGAGAGAGAGAGAGAGAAAGACAGAGAGAGAGAGAGAGAGGGGAAGAAAAAGAGAGAGAAAGACACAGAGAGCGAGAGAAAAGTCAATTTGGGGGCAATCAGTCATGGCTTATGAATCAATTAAGCAGTAAAATTGGATCATTGAAATATGGAGTTCATTAAAGTACTGTATGTGTGTGCATAGATACTTAGAGTGAGTTTAAGTATGTTTCTTAGTTGTGTGCGAGTGTGTGTGTGTGTGTGAGAGAGAGAGCAGATGTAGGCTATCTGTGATGTCCGTGTTGTTCTGTGCGTGCAGCAGGTCTGCTGCAAAAGGTCACGGTACAGACAGACTCCCCTCACAATAGCAGCAGTCACATCAACCGTCTACTCTTCCCCCTGATGGAGACACTTCTCAGGAAAGGCCAGACAGGCTGGGCTACACACTTACCAAACACATCTATCAACCACACACACACACACACACACACACACACACACACACACACAGGCAAGAAGAGTACTCACTGAACACATCTATCAACCATTCACACACACACACACACACACACACACACATCTGTCAACCACACACTCACACACACACACACACACACACACACACACACACACATACACACACACACACACAGGCAAGGAGAGATCTCACTGAACAAATCTATCAACCATACTCAGACACACACAGACAGACAAACAAGGTACAGCACGCTCACTGAACACATCTATCAACCCAGGGTTACCCTGCACAGACAGTCCAGGATAAAGGCATCTTATAAGATACGACTTTGGAGTCTGGGGTCTGAGCTAATGGGAAAAGTACAAAGGTTTTGTCCTTGAGGAGACATTTGCACTGTGGTCTATCATGTGTCAGTGTGTGTGAGAGATGTGTGAATAGTGAAGAATGTTTGTGAATAGCCTATGCTTGTTAGACATGAATAGTGTAATGTGTATACTGTATGGTGTGTTTGTGTGTGTGTGTGTGTGTTTGTGTGTGTGTGTGTGTGTGTGTATTCACATGTGTGCCTGAGTGCATATATGTGTGGCATGTATGCGTGAGTGCATGCATATGTGTGTGTGTGTGTGTGTGTGTGTGTGTCTCACCTGTGACTTGTGCGGAGCACTGCACCCTGTCCCTCCCCAGCTGTAGCTGTAGCCCCCCCACCAGACTCCCAGAGGGGGCGTCCTGCACGCGGACCTGCTGCCCCTCTACCTTCACCGCCGCCGGGCCCTCCACTGTGGGCTTCAGCCTGTACACACACACACACACACACACACACACACACACACACACACGTATCCACAAAGGCACAGATAGACATGCACAAACACACACACACACATGCAGGAACATCAACTGTAGGTGAGAGAGAACTGTGTGTTTGGGTGTGTGTGTGTTTGGGTGTGTACTTACCCTAGCCGTCTACAGCAGGAGCGGGAGATGTGGTTGTGCTGGCAACCAGTATTTATGGACGCCTTCACCTCAGCATCATGGCACTGACACACACACACACACACACACACACACACAGAAAGAGAGAGACATATATATCATTATTCTCCTGAGCAGTTCAAACTCTCCCACACACGTTAATTGCTACCCTGTACCCAGTGAGTGTCACACAGTCCATCAGCACCAGGCTTATAACAGTATAAACTCTCATGCACTTAGACCTCATACCTCGACCTTGGGTCAGATCCATTGATTAATGTACATTCTGCCATGACTTGAAGATTATGGCAGTCATGGGTAAGCGGTTAGAGGGTCGGACTTGTAACCCCAGGGTTGCCGGTTCGACTCCCGACCCGCCAGGTT
>JASCQY010013402.1:0-10371 GCA_030264315.1 Sardinella tawilis
AGTTATCTGGAAATAACGTCCCAGAGACGAACCAACATGGCTGCCGAGTGGAGGGACTTGCCTTAAAAGGACTTTGACACAGCTTACTGTTATGCCCGTCTTATGCACCCCCGCTGGCCTTGCGGTGGCAGTGCAACAGTCTTTTGGGGGGTGCGCAGGCCAAATCAGGTTAGCGGTCTACACCTGGCCTAGATGTGGATTGGAAGGCCTTGTGCTTGCCTTCAGGTTGAGGCTTGTATTTTCTCACTACACCAGAACACCAGGCTTCTTTGTGTTGTTTTTGTGCTTACCCCTAGAATCTCAACATCACCACATTTCTCTGTGTTTGTCTTTGTGCTTACCCCCTAGAATTTTAACATTATTGATTATCAAACAGATAGATATATTTTGTAAACGTTGTTGTCCTTCTTCACTTTATGTCACGGCTGTAAAATTACTCATATTTGGACCACACACATGAGCCTGAGCAAGGGGTAGTCATTGCGAAAGAAACAGGGGCAAAGGGAAGGCAATGCCAAATGCAGTTATATAGCACATTTCATACTAAAAAAACACTTAAGTGTGTTTCACATAAAAGATACAGGAAGCCAGAAACAGGAAACCTAGGGTTAGTATAGCAGACAAAATGTACTATAGTAGCAAAATGTAGGCCTATTGCAATGAAATGCTTGTAAGCACCTTCATAAAGTAAAGAAGCAAGCAGAAACGTCTCCCAAATGTAGTCCTACAGTATATCAGCTATGCTGATTCAGCCATTTCAAGGTTATGAACTTTGCTATCCAGAACTCTCGCTGTTAGTTTGTCAGTCAGTATACAGTATTAGGCCACATTCCAATATTTGTGAAATGTATGTGACAAAAAAAATCCTTTTTCCATGGAATCGCCTACAGTAGCAAAAGAAAATATGGATAGCCTACACGGATTCTCTGGAACTGAGCAATTCCAGGTAACTCATTCTCAATTCACATGGAGTTGCCAAACAGGTTATTGTGTAATGACATCTCTTTTTTTCTTTGATGATGATGATGATGGAGGACAAGTCTTTTTAGTAGTAGTATGAGCAGTTATATTATGATATATTATGGTACTCACATCTGCAATTAAGCTGCAGTAAATAGGCCTTGTTTTTTACATGAAGTTTTAGACATTTCCTGAATCCCAAGGTCCTCCCTATAACCATAAGCCCTAAACCCTCAAAGACTTACCTGGCATGAATCAGTCGATAGTGATGTCGATTCAGTCATTTTTTCATTTATTTATTTCCATTCTTCTTATTTGTATATTGTTTGAAGCGCATTGAATAACAATTTAGTATGATAATGTGCTATATAAATAAACTTGAACTTGTATCAAGTTTGATGGTTCAGCTCTTAGGGTGGAATTCTCCGGTGTGCGTAAGTTCAGAAATCACTTAGCTGCGCGCTTTTCCACCATTCGCGCCAATGGCGGAGAAGCGCGCAGTTAAGTGATTTTTGAACTTACGCACATCGGAGAATTCCACCCTTAGTGCTTAGGGCTTAAAGGGGGACATTGGAATTCATGTATCATCTGTTATCATTGACTTCAGTGTCACAGTGAAGTGAAGTGATTGTGAACTGATTCCTATGGCACGTAGGTTGTTAGATTGCCACTGAAGAAAGCACAGCATGAGGCATCACATTAAGATGGCTGCTGACCTCATACTAAGGTTGCCTCATCTGCGTCTTGACACACAATTATCTTGGACCTTAATGTGCTTGTCTGAAAGCAAATGGAGTCAAAATCACAGGCAGTGGCTGGTAGGGCTGTTTTTTTCTCATGCATGGACAGTGCAGTGGTGGGAAAGGTTTTTATAGAAGGCTGCAATTATTTCAAATGGATGAGTTCAAATTGAGTGAAAGACATTTTATTAGCATCTTGCAGTTGTGTCAATGATGCCCCAGATGAAACCCCTTACAGCAGGCAAAACAGTAGGCTAAGACACAGTGCAATTGACAAGATAGAGATACCAAGGAGTCAAAAGATTTTCTGGATAGGCGCATATATTTAAATATTTGTAATGTTTATTATTCTACATGTTATGATGGATTATTTATTTCTGGCATATTTAATGTGAACATGAATTTAGATCTATTCATTTTGTCGTTGTATCAAATTTGTTATATCTAATGGTAAACAGACTGCATTTACAAATGAATTAATATTCCTCTGAGCCTTCCAAACACTGCACCTCTTGCCTCTCATTCACCATTCACATGGCCTATATTGACACATGGGTGTCAAACTCATCAATATTATGCCTGTCATCAGAGGGCCGGCATACATTGTCTGCGTACATGACCAAAAAAAATTAACTTAAAAGAAAAACTATGGGAGGAAAAAAAATGCACATTTCCTTGTGTTTCGGACCATCACCAGCACAGTCCTGAAGTCTGTGTTCTAGCCGCAACACCACTTCATTTTGTCTTCTTTTCCTGTCGGTAAGCCGTTCCATGATGCACCCCACAGTTGAATTCAATAGTGACAGGGCATGCATACGGAGCTGCCAGTATTGGGTGGTGGAAACGCAGTAATTATTTTGCCCATTGTTAAAGACTATTTTAAGCAGGCCACAAGCTTTTCAAGCTTTTTGAATCGGGCCGCAAAAAAAATTATATGAAGGCCCGAATGCAGCCGTATGTTTGACACCCTTGGCCTACACTTGTACATTTGTATCACTAATGAGTACAATGGAACTTATTTCAGTTTCATTTTTCCTGTGCCCTGTTCTGTTGCCTTAGCTGCTGATTTTTGTTCCTGTACCTCAAACAACAGGGTTAAGGATTGATTTACTCTGAACGATCCCTTCAATTTTCATATCTCCTCTGACACAGCCATCGCTTGTCAATGCTACCTTTTACTTTAAAAAAAGACAAATCATTTCTTCTGTGGTGATTATTGTTTTTTTCCTACCATTGCATCATCTTTTGTCCCCATGTCTCAAGAATGATTGTGGAGACATTCTGGAAACTTCCTACATGCCACGAGTTACTTGAGGCAATTTTCTGCCTTTGCTCTGTTCTGAGGCAATAAATACTCAGTTGTTCAAGCTCCCTCTCTTAGACTGCCTGGCTACTGTGTCACCCCAGTCCTGTGTGCACTTATGGGAATGTGATTGATATAATGGCTTTAAGGAAGTCCACTTACATGTATTCCTAATTACTGTGCATCTTTATGTGGCTTTTGTTTCAGGACACTGCATTAGACCCAGCTGAAGATGTTGCACTGCTGTCTGTCAGTTTTGAAGATGCTGAGGCCACACAAGTCTTTCCCAAACTTTACCTCTCCCCTAGTATTGAGCAGTAAGTCCAACATCTCAAAGATTCTCTTCACAAATATGAAAGGCAAAACATGTGAATGTATCTGTATCTGGTTTATGCTATTTTCCAGTGAGAACAGTGTTGAAATTCAGGTTAAGTTTAGGAGTGCTCTGCACATTTAAAGAACAAACAGCCAGTTGACACACCCAGCCAACCGCCACAACGCTGTGGAGTGACTAAAGGATCCAACTTCTGCTATTTACTTCTCCAAAACCAAGTAAAATTAATCATCATGTTTTTTTTCCAAGCTTCACCTTATTTGGAGACTGTCTGGACAGTCATATTCTCCAAACTAAATCTGTAATTTGGAATGGTTTAGTCCTGTCTGACGTTGGACCCTGCACTGAGAACAAAAACACCTGGAGGAAACAAGACGTGCATATTGTGCAAAACTATTTGTCAGAGCAGATTGTAATAATATACCCAAATATCAAGTCGGAACATGCAGAAAAATAATCAGTCAGTTTTATTCACCTCTTTTCCATGATTTTTATCAAGATCATTTTTTGCATCTAATGCTGTTGATATTGCTATTTTGAAGAATTAAGAATAAAGTCTAAGTTTAATTATCTAAATTCTTCTAATGGGATCACATAATTTAATTATCTACATTCTCCTAATTGGACCAATGTTTTTCACTTATTTTTTGCAAGATCAATATTTACATCATATACTGTAAGCACAACAATTTTAGAAATTTTTATTTACCCTAGGAGGAAAAAAATCCATTTAATTATCAAAATGAGACAAATTTGCGACTTCAACATTGAAGGTTATATCAGCAATTTGACCTCACTTTTATTACATTCTGTTTTACATTAGAGAGAATCACAAATACACCACTCACTTCGGCACCAGAATTTATTGACCTAGTTTGTCATCTCCCATTGTTGTCAGTTCTTGAGCAAGTGGTGTTCATGTTCAAATATCCGGTTCCCTATCTCAGAAGAACTTACTAGTCCGTACACAGCTGGATTTTGAGAGCAGTTCTTCTGCTCAAATGGCCCTTTTATTTAATCTGAAGATCTGAAACTGGCCAAAGCCTCTGCTGAGTCATCAGTTTTAGTTTTTCCTCAGTCTGTTTTGTCTGAGCCTGTCAAATTTCTGGCCTACTGTTTGGAGGCATGCAGGAACAGCTTATTCAGAATTCAGCGATGTGTCTGGTCTTTGATCAGGCCAGCAAGGCACATATAACTCATTTGGTTGCTCTTCATTGGCCAGAATGAAATTCAAATCCCTCACTTTAGCCTACAGGACACTTACAGGATCAGCACCTTCTTATCTTAATGATATGATCCAGCTTTAATCCCTCCCTCAACCACTGTGGTCCTGTAACGAGTATCTGCGGGGGACAAGGAAGACTCTTTGACTGAGATTACTCAATGAAACAATTTGCCTTGTGTTGTACTTTCTTGAAATAAGAAAGAAACATTTCAGTTCATCAGTAGTTCAGTTGATTAAATGTCTTTACTGTGTGGTGTTACACAGTTTGTGTGGTTGTTGTGATTATGTTTGTAATGCTTGTTGGTTTGTTGGTGTATGTTCATGGTACTGCTGCTACTACTACTACTACTACTACTACTACTACTACTAATAATAATAATAATAATAATAATAATGATAATAATAATAACAATAATAATAATGATAGTAATAGTAAATATGAATAATTGCTAAATGAGATGGAAGATTGTTTATATACAGTAAGACATGCAAGTCATGCATGCATGCACTCTTGTCCTTTCGTTTGTGCCCTCTGAGCTGAGGCACAAGGTGATGTCTGGAGGCAGAGTTGGGCTTCCCTCTGTATGGAAAGACCATCTTGATAAACAAAAGGAGATTTTGCCTGTGTCAGCCTCTGGACAGACACTTCCCCACCACCACCCCACCACCCCAACCCCCCCAACCCCAAACCTCTGTGTTCCCCTTCCCAAGCTGGCCTGCATCCCTTGGCTTCGCCTGAATGTGGGGGTGGGGGCAACATGTCCGCTCTCTGGCCATGTCACATTGGATCAATCATAGGCTGCAGTGCCTTTGCCCCTCTGCATAATGGGCTTTAATAACGTGCTGCTGTCTGCCTGGAGTTGACCTTGCCAGGGTGCCTTCACATTAGGGTGCAAAGGAAGGGAAGTAAGGTAACTGAAATGGGTCTCGAAGTGTGTGGATGGGTGCATAATTATTAGTGTTTTTGTACAGTACGCGTGCAACCGCTCTGAGTAAACGACCGCGTCAGCCAAATGAATAAATGCAAATGTGTGTGAGTGTTTCAGATGACCATTTTTGAGAGCTGTGTGTGGAGATTGTGTTGAAGCGTGTCTGCGTGTGCGTGTGCATGTGTGTCTGCGCGCATGCATTGTAGTGAGAAGTTTTCTCCATGTGGAAGAGCATTCAACTAAAACCATCTCATTAGGGCATCTGTGATGTCTGTGCAATGGCAAACTGATTGATTCAGTTTAGCGTGTTTAGTTTGTTGTATGCACAATATATGTGTATATTTCGACTTAAACTGAATTCTGCATTACTACATTAACAGGTTTAGTGTGCTGTACTGTATGTAGAATATGTGTGTGTAGTTTTTCATTGCTTCAGGCTCTGCTGTTGAAGGGGTTTTGTATGCCTTATGTCTCTGTTGCGCCACCCCTAGCCTCAGTTACTTTCCTCCATGCTTAAGGCAGACTGCAAAAAAACAGACAGCACTTCTGAAGAATTTCCACTTTTTCCTGTGTTTTTTTGTTGTTGTTGTTGTTTTGTTGTTTATTTGTTTGTTTTGTTTTATTTATTTATTTTTTCTTCTTAGCTTCTGCCTGTTCATAGAACACTCGCTCTGGTTAGACATCCCCTCCAGCACAAAGAGATGGAGAGAGTGAGTGAGTGGGACTTTAAAGGCAAGAAGTATTGCAGGGTCACTTGCAGCTCTCGTTACAAGGCAGTGTGGTAAACCACACAGGGCCTCGTCTCTCTCTCACTCTCTCTCTTTGTCTCTCTTTTCTCTCTCTCTCTCTCTCCCCCTCTCTCTTTTTCCTTCTCTCTCTCTGTCTAACTCTTCCAGTTTCTCTTGCTCATTCTTCTTCTCCTCTTCCTCTTGTCTCCTCTTCTGAGGCAACCCTTGTGAATGCAGCTCCGTGTCTACTTGCCTTACCTCTGGCACTTTAAACAGGAACAAAACTACTCTGATGCTGACTGATGTTTTACTCCCACTCAACTGCGAAACATTATCGTGCCAAAAGCTGTCAACTCTCCTTCATTTGATAAACATTGATGGTCACACATTTTGGACCCCCCCCCCCCCCTCATTTATAGGTGTGCGTGTGTAACAAGTGATTAAGTCTTGCCATTTTATGCTGTTATTTTTGGGGGGTTTCCGTTTTTATACGGGCATATTTTGTAAGTTGTTAAACCTCAGTATGCTGTGATTTACATTTTCACTGGTTTCTTTCTTGGGCACCACACAGCGTTACATAAAAAACAAGTGGGCACTGCATATGCTATGAAGTGCACATTAATTCCAGAGAGGCAATAATTTCAGGTTCTCCAAAGAAATGTATGCAAACTATGTACATATGAAAGCAATGTTATGCAGCTTATGTTAATTTAAAAAAAAAAAAAAAAGATCATTTGTTTATTTGTATTTATTTATATAGCACCACTAACAACTTGTCTCAAGGCACTGTAGAAAACTGTTGAGCAGAGTCATTTACCACAAACACTTGATAAGGAAAACTTCCTTTTGAGGCAACACAATGAAAGAAATGGTCATGATCCTTCCCCACCAACAACATTCCATGTTGCATGCATATTGCACATATCAAGTGTTCTGGAAGCTCACTGACAATGTCAGAGTCTTGATTCCCTGTAATATAAATGTGCCATCGGAATAAGCTTGAACCTGTTATTTTAAGGTAAACAGGAAGGAACTTAGAGCAGAAACCAGCTCATACAAAGGTGCTGGCGGAATCGCCTACAAGATCAGTGCAAGAGAGCTTGTAGTGGACTTGTGTAGGCGGCAACAACGCCTCCTAAACCAGTAAACATGCTAGAAATAGATACGGAGATGGTGAGATCCCACAAGTATCTTGCCATTCATCGGAATAATAAACCGGCTTATTCAGAAGAAAACATAAATCCAGTTTATAGCAAGGGATGGAGGAGGCTGTGTCTGCTGAGAAGACTGCGCAATTTTTTGGACAGACTTGACACCCCTGTTTCTGAATATATTAGCAAAGATAGCAGTGGACACAGCGAATTTTGACGGCTTCAGCAGGACAAGTTATTGATGACATCTGTTTATATAGCCTTGTGATGCTGCCACGTGATGAAAATGTGTCATTTGAATAATATAGGCCTTGCTTTGCAGGCTAGCACTTTCACTACAAGAAAACCACACATGAACATGCATATTTTCCCCTTATTGCAGCTAGTCAAAAGAACTGCTTCAGCTGGAAAAGTTAATGCATACTATCTGCAGTACTTCTCCGTAACACCTTTCACCACACTGTTTCCTCTACCCCTTTTCCAAAATGACTAGACAGAAATGGTGATACTACTTCGTGCTCAGCATTACATTTGTTGTGGGATATGAATTTTGTGTGTTTGTTTTTATAATGTTGAAAACAAATACGGTTTAAAATGTTTTTCTCTCTTCTGTGGCAGTGCTCTTGGAGGTTCTTCAGCTCTACACATCCCAGCGTTTCCTAGTGGAGGCTGTCTTATTGACTACGTGCCACAAGTCTGCCAATTACTCACCAATAAGGTAGACCTGTTTATTGTGGTTGATTATTGTTGATTGTGTTTTTATGTCCTGTAATTTTCATCAATGGCAGTTATTTTATCATTGACATCCCTATATAAATTTGTCTAGTTGTTTTATTTCATTCACAGTAGGGTTCTGTCAGAACTTTATTGTCCAATATTAACTGATAGACAACATGTTTTCCCTCTTATTGTACAGCTGATTTCTATTGTTGGTAAAAAAAATGTGTTTCATTTTAAAAAGCTGTCATGGTACAGTATGAATCATGTGTTTTGTTTTGTTGTGCACAAAAGAGTATGCCGTCCTTCAGACTGTCCCCAGTTTTCCATGGACTTGTTTGTTTGTTTGTTTGTGTGTGTGTGTGTGTGTGTGTGTGTGTGTTTGTTTGATGTGTGTGCGTGTGTGCGTGTGCGCGGGTGTGTGTGCACATATGCCGTCCTTCAGACTGTCCCCAGTTTTCCATGGACTTGTTTGTTTGTTTGTGTGTGCGTGTGTGTGTGTGCGTGCACGTGTGCACTTTCCAGGGACATGTCATATGATTTTGTAATGACTGCAGTCAGAGTGCATCATGTGCTACTTCCAAATGCAAAGTAAAAACCAGATGCACTTATATCCTCCTACTGTCACACAGCTTCCTTTGAGGCCATGTTGTTCTGTCTGCCTAAACGAGCTGGATTTGCAATGTCACTGGGGCTATCTCAAGGTCAAATGAATTTCCTCTTGCCCCTATTGTTCTCTTCCATGTCGTAAATTCTCAGGCAAGGCCTCTACATTGAGATTTAGCAGGGGTATGATATTTAATATGCAAGTAAGCTCTTTCAAAATGCAATTTGAATGTTATTATCAGGTAATTCAAAATAATGCAATTGAAATTGGACTGATAATAAAGTTTATCAAAGTTTTATATATTTCTGGAAATTAATCACAAGTGCACTTTGAGGGTTTCACATCTGAACTCTTCTGTTTTCAGGGACACTAACAATTCATTAATAACATTTTAGCCAATAGATGATATTTGCAGTCAGATCTGCACAGGTTTCTTAGTTCAATTGAGGGCCACAGCAGTAAATGTAAAAAAAATGTAGAAAAAGCAGCACATCACAGAGCCTCCCTCATGTACTTTTCAGTAGGTGTAGGGCCCTTTTTCAGTACCCTTCCTTTATCATCTACAGTACACTAAATTCACCTCCTTGTTTGTTGCAACTGCATCTGACCATTAAACACAATTCCTGCCAGGTCCCAGTATCATTTTAGCAACTTTGCAAGTTGTTTTTTTTCCTGGCATGCCTGCCTTTTGCATTTGATTGTTGGTTGGTTTGTTTGTTTTGGAGACCTAGTAACCAACCAAGATGCCTCGTTTTTCTCTAACTCTACAAAAGCTACCCTTGTGGATTATTTTCCTCTTTTAGCATCCTGTGTGTGTGTGTGTGTGTGTGTGTGTGTGTGTGTGTGTGTGCGCGTGTGTGTGTGTGTGTGTGTGCTGGTTTACAGAGGTTAACACACTTCCCCCTCATTTGAATTGTGTGTTCTCTTGTCTTTCCCATGGTGAACAATGTCTAAGGCATTTGACCTCTGCGTCACCTTATTTCTGTACCACAATAGATTACTGCTGGAAATTTCAGGCACTCTGCATTACTCAGTTAAACAGAAATGGAAAAAATACTTTGTTGCACAATGTGATCCTCCTTATCAATAATTGCCTCAAGATAAAATTCGAAAATGACATTTTTTCCACAGAGTCTATGTTTTGGTCAAGAATATCTTGGGAGGGTTGCTTGCCCGCTATTCCGAATATAACCAAATATTCTAAGGGTTCTTATAATTGTGGCATGATGTGATCTCCTTATCGATAATTGCCTCTTGATAAAATGAACAGATTCTATGTTTTGGTCAAGTCATGTCTTGGGAGGGTTGCATGTCTGCTATCGTTTACACCTGCTCTTACAGTATGTGTGGGACTCCCATCAGCTCCCACCAATACAGCAGTGTGGATGTCACATGCACTAATCCACATTTCATCCTTACCGCATAAGCATAGCCTGCAGAGACTCTCTCTGCATGAATGTGTGTCTGTGTGTGTCTGTGTGTGTCTGTGTGTGTCTGTGTGTGTCTGTGTGTGTCTGTGTGTGTGTGTGTGTGCGCACGAGCATCCTTGTGTATGTGTGTGCCTGTGTGCGTGGGCATGTGCATGCAAGAGAGTATTTGGGTTTCTGTGTGTGTGTCTGTCTGTCTGCTCTGTCTGTATGCATGCCTGTGTTTGTGTGTGTGTAGTGCGTTGTGAGG
>JASCQY010013438.1:0-10370 GCA_030264315.1 Sardinella tawilis
GCATAGCCCTACAGGTGGCAAATATTCTACAACCCAAAATAACTGTATTAGCCTATAGGTAAAACTGCAGTTTTATTTCCCAAAATAGGCTTTTGCATGGCAAATTACAGTAGCTTGCATGGATGCATCCAGCATCCTAAAGCTGTGGTAGTCTTTTTGATGTGATTTAAATTTTCAAATGCATATTTGAAAGAGAAAGAAGTGAGAATAAAAGACAAATAGGCTGAAATTAGACTAAATGGATATCCATATGAAAATCTATAGCCAATGCTGCCATTGTCAGTGGCCTATTACCAGCTATTGGCACTTTGCAAGTTGATGTTCCCAGGCTTTCATATACTGTGCCGTAGGCAAGGCCATTGAATTGTTGATTTTAAAAGCTATCCAACCACCTGTGAATTGCACCAGATTGCAGAAAATTGCATCTAAATTTTCAAAATCTCCTGGGGGAGTCCCCTCAGACCCCCCTTGTTGTATGGGCTATAGGCTTATGTGTTGTCTACACAAATGCCTAACTGCTCACCAGCATCTCTAATGTGTGCAACACTTTAAAATTGCTGAGAAAAAGTTACTTTGACATACAGTGTACGTGCCGCACCCTGTCTGCCCCCACCTCCCATGCAGTCAGCAAAAAATTTCAGGCACAAACGATAAAATCTATTTTTTTTACAATTGGACTACTGGTTAATAGTACTTAGCAGTGAAGACCACTTGCAGACAAAAACATGTATTTCATTAGCCTGGCTTTCGCGACAACAGCTCATATGAGCTTAGTCTGGCCAATCTCAAGTACTAACCACATTCTGAGGGGCAGAATTAAATGTAAACTTATTAAGCCCTCCTTCTTCACCCTAAAGTGAAAGCTCACTTCTCATTGGTGCCTGAAATTCTGGGACAGGAAATGCAGTAGGCCTAAATAGGCCACTTGGCCATACTGACTTGATGCGAAATGTTGTGCAGCGTCATAGGAAGTATACAGTAGGTGAGCCCAGGCTAGTATTTCATACCACTTCTCTATAGACCCCAGGCTGTCCTTCCAGAAGAGTCATGAAGATGTAACTAGCTTTTTGGTTCCTTCGATAGATATTTTTTTTCTAACTTCAGACCTGTTCTGAGGGGACTGTGAAAGAGATGAACTAGATCTTACAGTGTCTGAACATCCAAAATGTGGCATATATTATTGCAACGAAAAGAGGAATTTTGTCTACATGTACTGGTAATCCTTTCCTTGAACGAAGCAGCACACTTTTTTACTGAAAAAAAAAAAAAACATTTAGAAAATGAAAGGCTTGTAACTTTTGAATAAGACAACTAACCATCTATTTTTAAACTAGTACGGTACAGTACATTTCCGCACAGACTACACTACACGTCTGCAAAGTTTTGAAAATGTAAGTGCTCCACATTCAAGAAGACTTGAGAACAAGATATGGCCTTTTTTCTAGACAATGAAAAAAAATCTGGTTTATTTCAATGAATAAGACATCAGTGGCAGGACCGACTGTAATTCCAATGCGATCCTAGACATCTGCACATGAAATTTGTTTCTGAAATTTGTAGTGTTTTTCTAATCCAATTTGCATATTTCACATCACACATGCATTCCTTTAACGAATACCACCAGATATTTTCTACAAAACATCATTTATTAAATGTGTTTTTTAGTCAAAAAATGCTGACAAAATTAACACTGAAACAAGCTCTGAACTGAAGATGTTATGGGGAACACCATGTGCGCCAAATACCTTACATTTTTACAATGAGTCACTCAGTATCAAATGTTTTGTGTGTGTGGGAGTGTGTGTGTGTGTGCGCGCACGTGGGTGATTTGTGTATGAATCCAGCTTGGCAAAGCAAAAGGAAAGGTGTCTATTCGTCTCTACATCCCAGCAGCTCCATGCGGACAGTGATGCGCTTCTCCCACTTCCATGGGAGGAACCGCACAAAGCGGGCGACAACTGGGGAGTCGAACATGTTCTCCTTTGGTGTTTCGTTGTCCATGTTGCCTTCAAATATCTGTTGGAGCACAGGAAAAAATGCCTTTAATTTTAGCCATGCAGTATCAAAGGTTTTGAAAGACTACAGTTGACCTTTCATTTATGTTTGCAATTTACCAGCTTATAAGTCAATTTTATGGTCATCAAAACAAAAGTCCAAAGGTCGTTGGCCATTTTTGTTTTAAACCTGTTACCTGATCATGTCACATCTAAATATTTCAACAATACCTTATAAAATCCACTTCAAATGTCACTTTACTATAACAACAAAGGTAAATATGTAAGTAAGGTATAACATCTTCGAGGTGTCCCGTTATAGGGAAATAGTGGATGAGGTGGAAGCGTTCTAACAGTCCGATGGCGAAGCCGGAGTCGCCAAGTCCATTATTTCCCTATAATGGGACACCTCGAAGGACATTAGTCTGCTTATCACATGGTACAACCAGCGTTTGAAACATGGAAGTAACTCGCGGTTCACTTTCAAAAGGTGCCAACGACCTGTTAATTTGTTAATTTGTATTTTCTTAGGTTACTGACCCAGCTTCATAGTCAATTTTATGTGGTCTCCTGGAAAATGTATTATGCTTGCAAGATGCAGCATTGTCCCATTGAAGGACGTAACCAAAAGTAACTCACTTGTGAGCTTTATGAAATCGTGTTTGTCAGTTGATTGTCAGTCAACATAATTCCTTGAATATCATCATTGCTGGTTCCTGTCCTTTAATTTGTAAACAAAGTTTGCACCTTGGTCTATAACTGTAAGTCACAAAAACACCCCTGGGGGCTCAATAGGTAAAAAAAAAACAGCCATTTAAAAGAAAGCAGATGTGGTACATATAGAATAGGATTCTTGGAGATGTGAGATGCTGTCCTTTCATGGGTATAGTACAGGTAGAATAGGAAAATCCTAATAATCCTCTCTCATGGAAGATATACCAGGCAAGCCTGCATATCATTTTTTTTTTTTTTTAAGTTGTTGACTGACAAGGTAAGAAACACAATATCAGTTTCATTCAGCTCGTTGGCTCACCGCTTAAGCAGAATACGAAACTGGAATATAGGTAGAGCCGGCCAAGAGAGCCTTTATTCATCAATTTAATTAACTCAACACAAGTGGACTGTTTTGAAATGTGTGGACAGTTTAGCCAGTCAGTGCATCAATATCCTTAGCTTCTTTAATGCCACTTGCATTTGGTTTAATTTCAACACCTGACTATTTAAAACACTTCTAGAAACTTTTCTGACTTTTTCCAATCCAGTGCTGGGATCCTTCAGCTCCTTCCAATCAAAGCTTCCATCGCTGTATCTCACTCGAAAGGCTGAAACGTACTGAATGGTCCCAATGTTAGATGCCCCCTGTGTGATGATGCCTGAGACACGCTTTGGCTTGCCCAGGTCCACCTGGAGTACATGTTACACATCAGTTAATTATTATTTTAGAGACAATTTCAGGCAATATTAAGTTAACTGCATAAATACATCGATTTACCATCTCTGACATGTCACCTAATCCAGGATCTTTATGCTCACACTGCAAAAGTGCTTATTTATCTTATCTAACCGTGTGCGGCGTATGTCATCATAAGTTGTTTTAAAAGCCATGCGAAAGATTTTTATGCTTACAGGTGATAAAACGAATGAACAGAAGTTGGATAGGCAGTTTTGAGTGCAATAAAGAAACAAAACCTATAAAGCTGGGCTCCTGTACGGGGGCATGGCAAACTCACCTGGAGCCACTCTGTACGGTCATCTTGGGCTGGAGACCAGGCATTGATTGAGCCCTTTCGGTTTAAACGGGCATCATGGGGTGACCAGGGGAACATGTTCATCCTATAGTAAGTACTGGAGGCAGTCAGACTCTCATCAGGGATGTCTCCTGACTCCATACCAAGGGGAGTTCTGCATTCATCTGTATTTGAAGACAGTGGTGAGAAACACTCGCATACTTACTGTCACTATTGCTTGCAGTTTACAAAGGTTTACAAAAGTGGAGAGAAAATTAACATTTTTATCTAAAAGTTAACTCCAGCCTGACAGATGATTGGCTCAAAAGGTTGGAAGGATGATTGGCTCAAAAGGTTATGGTGGCACAAGAGGGAAAAGCAGTGGGTTTGTTCTGTATATTTACAAAATGTATTTCTCTCTAATTTGGCACATTAAAATAGCATGGACTCCATGGAGGACAGATAAGTGCGTAGACCTACAGTAGTGCTACTGCCGCCAAGATTAGTCAACTTACTCAAAGTATTCCAGTATCAAAATTGGTCGACTACAATATTTGTGGTCGAAGCTTCGTTTTACCTTCAATCACTTTTTATTTTTTCTCTCCAGTGTCAAACGCAGTGTTTCCCATTTGTTGACAAGACTATGGCGGCCCGAGATATCATTGTTCATGTCTAATACTGTTTTTTTTTTTTTTAAAAAATAAAAATTACTGTTTTTGTGAATAAATGAACTTGAAGCTTAACTTGAAGAACATGCTATAGAGTGCCCCAGGCTCCTTCACTCATGCACGCACGCACTCACAGTGAAAGACGGTGCGTGGCGCCTATGCCTATTCAAAGTAGCCTATATAGACTAGCCATAAACTTTGCAGTTTGACAAACTTTTCCTCGAGGCTTCGTTAAATTCGTATCAACTTGTATAGTATCAAATTTGTGTCAAATCTTTACAAGTCTCGGCTATGATGTCACGCGCATTTCATAGCCTACTAAGCTCCAGAGTGTTATTGAAGGGCATTATAAAGTTTCGTGGTTTCTTTTAGGCCTACTCTCTATCGTGATGTGGGAAAATCAAGCTCACGGACGTTAAGAGATTGTGGCAGATTCAGTGTTGGGGAGTAACGAGTTACATGTAACAAAATTACGTAATTTAATTACAAAATAAATGTAACAGTAATTAGTTACATTACTTTGAAAAAACATGTAATTAAATTACAGGTACTTTGGAAAATATTCAGAATTACAATTTCAGTTACATCTGAACAGCTTTTACAAAAAACATTGGCTATAATTTGAATAATATCAGTTTTGTTTTGCTTCAACACCACCCACTTACTGCTGCATACAGTATACAGTACAGCCTACAAATGGTCTGAGCTGCAGTTATGGGGAGGCCTACAATGTAGACATAGCCCATTGCATGAAATATAAATTAGCTGTTGTGAGCAGACGGACATAAGCACAATCATTCAGACACTGCTTATTCATGTTCACCAAATCGTGAATGTGAAATGCTTGATTTAGGAGGCACAGTTATTCAAAGATCAGCATGATCTCACAGTAAAGCAGTCATGAGGTGTTGGAGTTATTGACAGCAGTCAGTGTTGTGTAAGGTCGACCCTGCCCGTTCTGAATAACCTGAAAGGTATAATGTGGAGTGAATCAACCCGTAGTCTTGTTATTTCACATTGCCAAGTGCTGTTGGTAGGAATGAGAACGATTGACCGAATTTCAAGCAGGGAAAACCAAATAGTGAAACGGCACCCAACGTTACTGATGAAGGCAGTTTGTAAATTTGGTCTACATAGTATCTATTGCTATAGTTATCAGCAGCCTCAAAGAATAGGGATATGGGCTAATTGACACCGTAGCCTACTTTGCTTTTAAAATGGTTGATGGTTGAGAAAATTAATTTGAAAAGTAATCAAAAAGTAATCAAAAAAGTTACATTACTTTGCTAAAGTAATTGAAACAGTCACACTACTATTACATTTAAGATAGGGTAACTTGTAATCGTAACGCATTACATTTCCAAAGTGACTTCCCCAACACTGGGCACATTTAATGTTTCATAACATGGTGCAGTACTACATAGACTACTGTACAGTGTACACTGTAAAACAGACGTGGCCTACCACTGAATAAAGTCAATACTGCAAAGCATCCGCCAATCAGCATCAATGCAATTCACCAAGCGGAGCTTGAAGGTTGAGTAAAAGTTGACGCAAGCCAATTTACAATAGCTAACTAATCCTATGAAAATGAGTGCTTGCAAGACCGCATTTGTGACTATATGCTCCTGATTAGATTAATGACTAAGTATGATGTCAAGTATCAAGTAAACAAATGTAGCCTACCAAGACTTCATCTGCTCGTTATCTGTTGCTCTTCCGTCTGGCACCATGGACGCACAAACACGTGCGCACAAGCATTGTCTGGCTGTTTCTCCTCATCTTACACGTGAATTTATTCTTTATTCTTAGATCATTTGTTACAGGAGATACAACCCTCTTTCCTTATTGAGAGATGAAACTAAGGACAGATCGCCTATATTTTAGATATTTTGAGGATAGAGCTATGATCCAACAACTGGAATGTTGGAGTTGGATGAAAAAACATATTTTGATCGGGAATTATAGTCAAGGGCTTGGTCATTTTACCAGGTCTTTGTTGCATAACACACTATTGACTGATATTGCTTGGCCTATGTAAAACCCAAAGTGTGCTTTGTCCTTGATTAATTTGATGAAAACATCAAAAGAATATTAAATGAAAAATATTTACAGTCCAAATGGCAAACAATTGATTTTTTTTAATCAGTCGTTTGGATTAGTCTACTAATCGAAAAATTAGTTGAAAGATAAATTGTTGCAAAGTTAGTTGTTAGTGGCAGCACTATAAGTGAGCCAGCATGCATGTCATATGACAGACAGATTCATGTTTCAGACCTTGACACACGGGGGGGTCAGGCGACCACTGTCCATCAGATCTACATGTCAACTGAGGACTGCCGAAAAGCCTCTGGCTGGCTTGGCACTGGTATTTGAATGTATCTCCATACTTATAGGGCACATTTGGACTCTGAATGATCAAGGCATTGGTGGCCCTTGGTGGGTGAGGACATGTCACTTCTACAGGAAAGAACCAGAGCGTGTATTACCACTACAGCTAAACACACAGCAATTAAACTATTACACACAGGCTAAACTATTAGGCCAGTAGAGATGAGGGGGATTAGGGCATACATGTAAAATAGCTTGAAGGTTGAGTAATAGTTGACGCGAGCCAATTTACAATAGCTAACTAATCCTATGAAAATTTGTGCAAGAGCGCATTTGTGACTATATGCTCCTGACTAGACTAATGACTAAGTATGATGTCAAGTCTTAAAGGAATATTCCACCCAAACATGAATTTAAGTCAGTCTCGGTCACCCCCAGACTTAAAACAGTGAAAAATCCGTCCAGGCGTTGGCCTGCTTTGGGAGCAGTGTTTTTTAGCTTTATCTTAGCATAGTTGCTGTAAACCAAGGGCGCCAGCTTGCATGCTAGGTGGCTCCCTTGGTTTACAGCAACTGCGATAAGTTAAAGCCAAAAAACGCTGCTCCCAAAGCAGGACAACGCCTAGACGGATTTTAATCAGTTTTTTTTCACCGTTTTAAGTCTGGGGGTGACAGAGACTGACTTAATTTCATGTTTGGGTGGAATATTCCTTTAAGTAAACAAATGTAGCCTACTAAGACTTCATCTGCTCTTTATCTGTTGCTCTTCTGTCTGGCACCATGGACGCACAAACACGTGCGCACAAGCATTGTCCAGCTGTTTCTCCTCATCTTACACATGAGTTTATTCTTTATTCTTAGATCATTTGTTACAGGAGATACAACCCTCTTTCCTTATTGAGAGATGAAACTTAGGATAGATCATCTATATTTGAGATGTTTTGAGGTTAGAGCTTTGATCCAACAACTGGAATGTTGGAGTTGGATGAAAAAACATATTTTGATCGGGAATTATAGTCAAGTGCTTGGTCATTTTACCAGGTCTTTGTTGCATAACACACTATTGATTGATATTGCTATGCCTATTTAAAAACCCAAAGTGTGCTTTATCCTTGATTAATTTGATGAAAACATCAAAAGAATACTCAATGAAAAATATTTACAGTCCAAATGGCTAACAATTGATTTTTTTTAATCAGTCATTTGAATTAGTCGACTAATCGAAAAATTAGTCGAAAGATTAATTGTTGCAAAATTAGTTGTTAGTGGCAGCACTATAAGTGAGCCAGAATACATGTCACATGACAGACAGATTCATGTTTCAGACCTTGACACACGGGGGGGTCAGAAGACCACTGTCCATCAGATCTACATGTCAACTGAGGACTGCCGACAAGCCTCTGGCCGGCTTGGCACTGGTATTTGAATGTATCTCCATACTTATAGGGCACATTTGGACTCCGAATGATCAAGGCATTGGTGGCCCTTGGTGGGTGAGGACATGTCACCTCTACAGGAAAGAACCAGAGCGTGTATTACCACTACAGCTAAACACACAGCAATTAAACTATTACACACAGGCTAAACTATTAGGCCAGTAGAGATGAGGGGGATTAGGGCATATATGTGAAATAGGGTACAAATGCATTTTTTGCAGAAATTGATACAGTTTAGGATGCCTGATGTGTGTTTGTCTGCTCATAAAACAACAAGGTCAACAGACCTAAGTTGCATGCTAACACTGCTGTTACTGAAAAAAACAAAACGGTTTCTGAGAGACCGACCGACCGACCGACCGACCGACTGACCGGCAAAGCGGCATATAGAGCAAAAAAATCCAGGGACAATTACACCAGGTACAGTACTTAAACATAGATTAAGACATATCCCCTCGTCCTATACACTTGCAGGCATCTATATCTATGCATAGGCTTGTATTGTGAGATGCATTGGGTATGGGTATAAAAGACAGGAAAAAACAACTATAGTCTATAGGTGTACATTGATATTTCAACATCATTTTGTTAAATTTTCAATGCACCTACTGTACAGTGCATTTCAAATGTTGGACAAAACTCGCCTGTAAAAGCCAAAGGCAATGCGCTGCCGGTTCTTAAAGGCAATGGAAAATGACTCTCTTATTGGTTATTTCGGTGTTACACCCAAAACCTACACATGACTAAGTAAAAGACAACCCCTTTGAACGATGCAGCAGGTGCAATGTTCACTTTTCACATTGTCAAAATAGTATTTTGCGCTGGGACCACCCTAAAAGAAAACCTGCACCATAGACTTCTGACAATGTGCTTATGATCATAAAAATAGAGCCCATTAACTACTAACACCATTTTACAAAACCCAGAACACCAGGGAGAAAAGCCTCATGTTAAGGCAAGAGTTAAGGCAAACAAACATAATTTGGAAGATGTTTTGGTGCTATATTGCATGTTTATGTGGCACAGGACCTGATGTAATGAACTTTGAAAAGCACACAGCTTCTTTTAGATGGGATCCAAAATCAACCTTTTAGGTAAATCATTGACAACTGTTGACAAGAGGTAACAAGAGCCAGTAACCTGTATCAGAGCTCTGCTCAGTCAAGTTAAAAAGGGGGCACTCTCTTATGACAGATAAGCATAAAAGACCAAAACTGGAAAGCCCAATCATAAAACAGCATCTACTCATTATCAGGACTACAGACTAAACCCTCAATCTCACCGTCACATGTCGGTTTAAAGGACCATCCATCCTCCAAACAGACTATTCTGCCTGTACCAGTCATCTTGTATCCCGGCTTACACTCGTACTTGACTGTGGACCTGTAGTTATATGGCCCACTTCCACCCTCAACAAGACTGCCATTTGGGATGTCTGGTGTCGGGCAGTTCACCTCTGTAAGAGAGACAGTAGGTTTTACATTTACAGAGGAAACATAAAAAAGACACAAGTGTATTATTAGTACACTGAAATACAGTCCATGGTGTCACTGCAATTAGTGTATTGGGATCCAGTCTATGTTGTCACTCCCATCATTTATGTCTTGGTCAACAATGTAAACAGCAGATGAAGATGGCAGGTCCATAGGTTTACATTGCATGAGCAGTTTGTGGTTTACTGTACTAAATACTGAATGGAAAACTTCAGTCATAACTTTTAGAATAACTATTCCCGTCAAAATAGAATGGTCTTTATTACAAAGGTAGTGTGAGGTACTCAGTAGCTGTAACTCGAGCCGTACCTACCTACACATCGTGGCCCTTGAGACCAGGTGCCATTTTCAAGGCAGTGCACAGTGTCCATTGGCTCACTGTCTCCAAAAAGGGTGTAGCCATCCTTACAAGTATACCATACAGCTTGGCCATACTCATACTCCTCATGCTTCGTAGATAGCTCACTATTTGGGACAACTGGCGGAGGTCCACATTTCACCACTAGGTAGAAAGATAGAATTGATTTTGTATAAATGCATGAAACATATTTATATAGAAGTATATGTCAATATATATGTCAACATTATATGTAGAGTATGCCCATATATGTCTCCTGCAAATATTCATATTCATAAGTACCGAAACTGTACATATGACACATATAGGCTACAGGTAGGCCTACATATACAGTGGAAACCGCTTATTGTGATCACGGATACAG
>JASCQY010013457.1:0-10369 GCA_030264315.1 Sardinella tawilis
CACACACACACACACACACACACACACACACACACACACACACACACACACACACACACACACACACACACACAACGATGCAGACACCCTTGCAAAATGCTTTAGATAAAAACTATTTTTTGCCAGCTAGATATCCTGAAATGCATAACACCAATTCTTCCTCAAATATGCACATAGAAATGTATTCACACACTCACATCTACACACAAATTCTGAACATAACCCAGATAACCCAATCAGAACACTGACAACTCAGAGCTCATTTGATATCTTTCATCATGTGTGTGTATGTGTGTGTGTGTGTGTGTCTCTCTCTCTCTCTGTTTCTGCAGGAGATGTCCCAAAGCCTGCTCCCACAGCAATGGAACCAGGTAAATGCACGAGCAGACATAGTGTAACTGCATATGTGCGTGTCTGTTGTCTGTGTGCATTTCTTGTGTGTGTCAGTTGTGTATGTGTGTTTCATGTGTGTGTCCTTATATTGTATGTGTGGATATGTACTGTATGTGTGGAGACTGTACAGTATGTATGTGTGTGGGTGTGTACAGTGCCTGACAAAAGTCTTGTTGCTTATCCATTTTGTAGAAACAACAGCTTATAACCTGACTTTTAATTAATCCATTGGTTTTAGAAATGGCTCATATGAAAGCTAAAACACTCCCTAATTATGTTTAAAATCTAAAATAAATTTCCTTAACTGAAGAAAGATTGATCATTTAATGAACACAGAAAGGTCAGATTTTGGCAAGACAAAGGTTTTGTCGCCTACATAGAGTAATGTCAAAATTGAACAAATAATTTACTTCAAATACAACAAAATGTTGCACAACATCAGTGAATTAAGTAGTGGTGATGTGAGATCCATTGAATACCTTGTATGACATGAGTATGACATGGGAATGTGTTCATTAAATGATCAATCTTTCTTCAGTTAAGGGAATTCATTTAAAATTTTAAACATAATTTGGGAGGGTTTTAGCTTTCATATGAGCCATTTCTAAAACCAATGGATTAATTAAAAGTCAGGTTATAACCTGTTGTTTCTACAAAATGGACAAGCGGCAAGACTTTTGTCAGGCACTGCATCCACTGTGTGGATATGTGTGTGTGTGGGTGCGGATGTGCGCAAGTGCAGCCACGTGTCTGTGTGTGTGTGTGTGTGTGTGTGTGTGTGTGTGTGTGTGTGTGTGTGTGTGTGTGTGTGCACATAATGGAGTATAACATGACCAGTGACGGTTGGCTAGAGCACAATAGGAGTCAGTATTTTGTGTGTGTGTGTGTGTGTGTGTGTTTTCACATAGTGGAGTATAACATGACCAGTGATGGTTGTCTGGAGTGCAATGGGAGTCAGTATTTCATGTGTGTGTGTGTGTGTGTGTGTGTGTTCACATAGCGGAGTATAACATGACCAGTGACGGTTGGCTAGAGCACAATAGGAGTTAGTATTTTGTGTGTGTGTGTGTGTGTGTGTTTTCACATAGTGGAGTACTGTATAACATGGCCAGTGATGGTTGGCTGGAGCACAATGGGAGTCAGTATTTCATGTGTAAGTGTGTGTGTGTGTGTGTGTGTTCACATAGCGGAGTATAACATGACCAGTGATGGTTGGCTCGAGCGTAATGGGAGTCAGTATTATATCAACCAGGAGAAGATGGGGATGGAAGAAGCTCAGGCCTTCTGCGCTAAGAACCACGCCAGTCTGGCCGTCATTACTGGCCATTCAGAGAGAAGGTTTCTATGGAGACAGGTACACATTCACACACACACACACTCTCTCTCTCTTACTGGCCATACAGAAAACACACACACACACACACACACACACACACACACACACACAGGGCACCATGGTCACCCCTGTCCTCCTCATTGAAAATGTCTGCAGCCCCAGACTCCTCCCCATTTAGATTATTGTCTCAGGAGGCATTTTAAGCTGTCCAATCAGCAAGCAGAGGGAGGGGCATGCCTGGGGAGTGGGATGTTGGACATATCCCATTCGAAGCTGAAGTCCAACCTTATAGCGTTCCAGACACACAAAGTCAAATTTAAACAAAAAAACGTGGCTGATGATCGCAATACCCTATATTTGCTTGGTTCAACGAGACAATTTGACTGTCAGCATATGCGCATCAGCCTGATTCATCTCGCATTCCATTTTACCAAACAACTTCATGCAGAGATGATACAGCCACATATCTTTATGCGTATTGCCTTGCAGAACATATTGTGCTAAATGACTGGTTGCCTGTGTGTGTGTGTGTGTGTGTGTGTGTGTGCATGTGTTCCAGTTTTCTCGGGGCTCAGAGAACCAGTACTACATCGGGATGAGAGTGGCCCTGGACAAGTCATTCAGGTCAGGCAGATAATCATCATCTCATCTACTGTACATCAACATACAGAAGCCAAAATATGTTTATGCTGTGTTGTGTGTATGTTCATGTGTGTGTGTGTGTGTGTGCCCGTGTGTGTGCGCGTGTGTTATGCAGCTGGATGGATGGTTCTCCAGTTGTGTTTACAGCGTGGGACAGAAATGAACCCAACTTTGCCAACAATGATGAGAACTGTGTCACCATGTACAAGGGCAACGGTGCGTGTTTGTCTGTGTGTTTGTGTGTTTGTCTCAGTGTCTCTCTATGTGTTTGTGTGTGCAGTCTTTACAGACATTGCACCAACATGAAATTGTCTGTTGCAAACAAAGCCTACTGATTGAGCTTCAACATTGTTTCATATTTGGAATATCAAAAAAATAACTGTTGGGAACATTATGTGAAGGGCACAAAACAAACATGACATCCTAGTATTTGAATTTCTGGTTCCTAAAATGTTAGGGGAAGGTTTGAGTGTGACAACCTGCAGCTATCATTCTCTGAGGGTTCTCTGAAAGTTTTTGGAAAATGCTATTTACAAAACCATAGGGTTAGGGTTAGGACCAACAATGGATGAAAGTTATTTGTTTTTTTTTTGTGATGTGACATTGTAACAATGATTTTCTCAGTGAGTGGTAGATTGGATATGGGCCCGAAAACATTCAGGTTATTCTATTACAGGGTTTTTTTAGGGACTTCGGAAAAATGCCACTCTATAATGCTAAATGTATAATTTGTAGCATATCAGCTGCTACAACTTGTAGCCTAAAACAGATTTTAAAAAATGTTGGTTGGTGGTTCTACTGTAGGTGTTGAGATACAGTATTTGCAACTGTGAAGTTATATTCAGTCTTATTTCCCCAATTTTACCTCTGATGTTGGAGAAGAAAGACTGTCTTGCTTTATGAGTTATATTTGCTCTTTATGGACTTGGTCATGGACGTGGAGATCAGATTGGTGCCATTTTCTTTCAGTCTTTCTACATTCTGTCTTTAGAAGTTTAACTTTGTGTGTGTGTGTGTGTGTGTGTGTGTTTGCATTGCAGGGTTTTGGAATGCAATTAATTGTGTGTGTGTGTGTGTGTGTGTGTGTTGCAGGGTTTTGGAACGATATTAACTGTGGTTTACCCCTCCCCTCCATCTGCAAGCGTAGCAGTAGTTTCGTAAACACAACAATGGCGCCCACTATTGTGCCTAAGGGGGGCTGCGCCGCAGAATGGACTGCATTCCACGGAAAGGTAAACACACAAACATACACCCAGGTGGAAAAGAGGTGCGGAAAATGGTACTTTTGCAGTATCCTTAGACTCCAGAAATGTGTCTTTAAAGTGCTTTTCTACAGGTATGTAGTTAGTGCACTATTTTGGAACTAATGGCCTAGATTTTAAATACAGTACACTGCTTTGTCATATTCTTAAAAGACACTTCATGGCAACTCAAGATACTTTTTGGGACACTGTGGTTGCATTGCTTAAGCCCTCAAAAATGTACTCCGAAGCACTCCAAAAGATACTTTCTTTACACTTAGGAGACTTTACTGTATATGTGCTATAAATCTATTAAGGTGCACTAGTGCACACACACGCATACACAAACACACACACACGCAAAATACAGTAGGCTACTCCAGAATGGGCTTGCCCACACATCACATGAGGATTGCTGCATGGTATCCTAGACCACAAAATATCACTGCAAAATCACACAGCTGTCATTTGTTCCTGGAGATAATACATGACTGATGCATGCACTGTTGCACTTTGAAAAAATAAAGTATTTACCGATTGGCTATAATCTGCCCTGCGATGGTGCGTAAAGAAGCCGACTGTCAGTAATACCATGCTGAGTTTAGGCGGCAAATGCACAGAGTATTTTGTTTTTTTTTGTTCTGTATTTTGTATGTATTTCATGAATATAACACATAACATCACAATTCTCTGGGAAGGTCCATGAAAAGGTAAACACACACACACACACACGCACACACACACACACACACACACACACACACACACACACACTACAGTGCACAGTAACGTGAATACTAGCACAGTGCCAACCTCAAAGTAACCATCCACCTTATGTGCTGTTGTGTGTGTGTTTTCAGTGTTATAAATTTGTTGGCAAGGACAAAGGCAAGTCATGGCATGCAGCTCGTACGCACTGCATTGAACAGGGAGGGAACCTGCTGTCCATCACCAACCACCAAGAGCAAGGTGTGTATACTATATACAGTATGTGCGTATGTGAGGTTTGTGTGTGTATGTGTGTGTGAGAGAGTACGTCCATGTGTGTGTGTGTGTATACATACCACACATACTACTGGACAATATGGGATGACCTTTGTTGCATGTGCATGTATGTTTATTTGTGTGTGTCATCTCTGTGGCATTCCTGGTCACTTGAGTGTGTAGTCTATGTGGATTTGTGTGTGTGTGTAAGTGTGTGTGTGTGTGTGTGTGTACTGTGGGTTTGTGCGTATGTGTGTGTCATCTCTGCAGCGTGCCTGACTGCTTGAATATGTGTACATGTATGTGTGTGTATATCATCACTGGCGTGGTCTGTATCACACACTGTGTGTGTGTGTGTGTGTGTGTGTGTGCGTGTGTGTGTGTGTGTGTGTATGTTTTGTCTGCAGCCTTCCTCACCACAAAGATGCTGAGTGCAGACACAGACATGTGGATCGGCCTGAACGATGTGAACTGGGAGATGAGATTTCTGTGGACTGATGGGAAGCCTGTGTCCTTCACCAATTGGGCTAAAGGTCACCCGGTGTCCTATCCTGGGAGCATGATGGGAGATGAAGTGAGTGCACACTCTCATCTTGTGTGTGTGTGTGTGTGTGTGTGTGTGTGTGTGTGTGTGTTAATATGGAAAATATGGAAAAACTATAGATTGTATGGAACTTAAACCAAAATAGAATACATTCAAATGTTTGGCTGATTGTATTGTAACTACAAGAACATGCAAGGCTAACATGCTAGGCTAATATGATTATAACTACAAGAACATGCTAGGCTAACATGATTATAACTACAAGAGCATGCTAGGCTAATATGATTATAACTACAAGGACATGTTAGGATAATATGATTATAAGGGCATGGGCTAAGCTAAGACATGCTAGGCTAATAAGAGTACAAATGCAGCAACATCCTAGACTAATGTAGTGTGTTCCATTAGCCCACCACAGCAGAATGATGTGATGTCCAAGCTCACAATGATTAGCATTGTCTGTTTTTATTCATTTTTATCCAGTTAACAATTTTGGGATGTTTATATGTTGGGTATGGGAGTGTTTCATGAAGATAGTTTTGGTCCTCTGAGGGGGAACTTGGAAAGTTTTTTTTAAACAAAAATACTTTAAGTAGGAATGTTGATGTAACATTTGAGTTTTTGGTGCCTAAAATGCAAAGGGAATGTTTATGAGGTTGACAACCTTCTATACAGGTAAGGTTCTCAAAACCTAAACCCAAGGTTTACGGAAAACGTCCTTAAAATACCCATAGGAGCACCATGGGCCAAAGTTATTAAAATATTTTGTAACATTCTGTGCTAGCTGGGTAGCAGTATCAGTTCAGAAGAGGGTATTACATAGCCTGATGTATCAGCTGCTTATTTCTCTTCGTTCCATATAGCGTCTGAGCACGAACGTTTTAGATTTGTTTGCTTTGCCGTCATTGAAGGTGAGCAGATACTATCTGCTTAAAACCAATCGCTACTCTTTGGTCGTGGCTTCAACCAATCACTACTGTTTGGCCGTGGCGTATGGTAGGCACCGGAATGCATCGTTAAAATTTCCTGAATTCCCTGTTTGCTGATTTGTCTGTCCGTCTGGGCAGCCGAAGCAAATTAAAGCGATTTGTTAGTTTTCTGACTAAATGGTGGAGGCAAATGAAATTGGCCGGAACCAATAGGCGGCGCTACCCTGGCTAGGTATTACACAGTATTTAACTCAAATAAACTCAAAAATAGTTGGAGACAGTGGAGACAGTATAGTATTGTTCATACAAATGATTAAATGAACCTCTAATAATGCTGAATGAACAGTACATCTCTTTGGGTCTCATTTACTCATTTACCGCTGTTCATTGTGTGTAGACACTTATATCATCCAAATATAAAGACTGAAACAAAGTTTGATGCCATGACTTCTTTTTTTGTTGTTGTTGTTGTTGTTTAGAAAGACATGACTATGTAATTTCTAAGGTCATGACTCTCTGGCTAAGGTGCAGATTTTCACTTCATTTCCTGCTGGGAATATTGGCCATTTCAGACAGATCATCTGTGCGCACTGTGCATGTGATTGGCTAATCTTGATCCTTGGGTTGAGGATGTCTTGTGATTGGCTGATCTTGAGCCCTGGGTTGGAGATGTCTCTTGTGATTGGTTGATCGTTACCCCCTGGGTTGAAGATGTCTCTTGTAGCAGTAGCAGCAGTAACCTGTAGCTCTCTTGTGTTACTCATGATCCATGACTCATCATATATTCAAGTGTTTCCTCTGACAGGTGTTGTCATAGTGATCAAGGTGTCAGTGTTGCCATACTGATGAAGGTCTCTTGTGTTTCCTCTAATAGGAATATGACTGTGTTGTCATTGTGATGAGCCCACCTTCAGTTGTGGGGGTGTGGAAGGTTGAAGACTGCCATGCTTCAAGAGGTTTCATCTGCAAAAGAGATCTAGGTAAGCTGTGTGTGTTTTGGTGTGTTTTGTGTGTGTGTATTCTGCATCATTGCATGCATTCCTGGGTCACTGCGGAGTGGAAATGCGTATGGAATACCAGAAGCACAAAGAGAAATGTTTTGTCATGGGAGATTCTAGCCAGCTGATTTTTTTGTAGGTTTGCCATATTGTCACAAAACAGCATCAAATAACATAAGTTTTGAAAAAAATGTGCATGGAAGCACAAAGAGAAATTCATCGTTTTCAAGCCAATCAGTGTGTCATGAAGGTGGGGTCTAGAATCATGTGTACATGGAGAGCAACTGCTCTGCAGCCATCTTGCTCCTGCGATAAGGTCATGTGATATTGAATGTAGAGTCAAAACCACTCCCATCCAGGTCAATTTTAAATTTTAACCAAATTTAAAATCATGTTTTAGGCAGCCCTTCACAGCGCTGCGTGATCATGAAATCGTCTGTTGTGACGATTTCATGATCACGCACCTTCATGACGTAAAGCTTTGCCCTAGTTGGCCTGAAAAATGATGCATTTCTCTTTATGCATCCATATGCATTTTTTCAAAACTTTTGTTATTTGATGCATTTTTGTGACAATATATAAAACCTACAAGAAAATCAGTCTAATACTGAATGTGCAACAAAACAGCCCTGCACATGCAATTATGGTTTATTAAAACATCATTTAGTAAAGCAGTCATCATGTTTATATCAATGAATGTTCAATGAATGAATTTAAACTGGAATTCCACAAAATCTCCTGTGAGTCGATGAGTCCAGCATTTTCTGCTGTGTTCTTGTGCCCCTCCCAGATGAACAGGCAGTTCTCATCAGTCAGAGTTAATCTTGAATATGTCTATACAGTAGATTCCCAACAAAGGCTGATCATGTGACTGGCCTGGGCACATAACTTGATAAATTATTTGCTATGTGTGTGTGTGTGTGTGTGTGTGTGTGTGTGTGTGTGTGTGTGTGTGTCTATTAGATCCTCAGATTCCTTCTCCCGTTAGCACGGTGTCCCCACGTCACTTCTTCCGTCTGGGGAACGACTCCTATATGGTGCAGCTGGAGCGGATGAACTGGGACGAAGCTCGCCGGCAGTGCAAGGCAGAGGACGCCGACCTCGCCTCCATCCTTGACTCTGTCAGCCAGGCCAACACCATCCTCACCACACACAGACTAAAAGAACCAGTGTGGATAGGCCTCAACGGCAACCTGGTACACACACACACACACACACACACACACACACACACACACAATACAGTATATTCAGTATATTGGCCCAATTAAGCAGATACTTTGTGCAACCACAAGTGAGCTTTACTCCGATTGATATCTCTGTAGCCAGTGACCCTGACAGAGTTTGGAACCCAAGAGATGGGTTTTCTCATGCAAAACAGCAGGGCACCGGACAATTCCATTACTTTTGCGCCCAATTTATATCATTCAGGTTAATTCAATTAAAACATGTTATTCAGTGCAAACTGCGCACAAATCCTAAAACTTTGTAAGTTGCACAAAAATCCTAAAGCTTACAAAATTTTAGTACTGTTTAGCTTTCATTTCTGTTCATTCATCCACCCTCAAAAAAGATGAGTGATTATGAGCTGTAGAGTCACCCATGGTGTATTGAGGGATATACACGGTTAGTGTCGCGTAGATCCATACTATGATCCCTGTAATACAGTGTTCTAAAGCATCTAAAGGACTTCATACTTTGATTTGGGACACACTTCCATCCTGTCTCCCCTAATCAAGCCTTTAACTGTGGAACGTTGTTTATGTAACGGGTGCCAAAACAGTGTGCCTTCGTTTCTTTCTGTTCCCTCTACAAAAGAACACCTGTTTGAAGATGGATTCATGTATGCGTATGTGTGTGTGTGTAGATCTTTCTCAAATATTGCGCCTCTGAACCCTGTGTGATTCTGATTGGTTGGTAGACGGGTGGGCGGTACCGCTGGGTGGATAATTGGCTGCTGAGGTACAGTCGTTGGGGCCCAGAGGAACCGATAGCCAATCAGGCGTGTGTTTACATCGACATAGATGGCAGCTGGAAGACGGCCACTTGCAACAACACCTACTACTCTCTCTGCAAGCGCTCTCCAGGTAAACACACACACACACACACACACACACACACACACACACACACACACACACACACACACACACACTCATCAAGGCCTACAAAGTTCTTTTAAGGCAAGTCCCCTCACTCGGCGGCCATATTGGTACTAATCAAGCCATGGATTAAGTAGTCCTAGCTGCTGTTCCTTGATTATTACGGCAGAATGACCGCATAGTTCCATGTCATACTGGTTTAGGAAATCGCCACATTTCATTTCCCATCGATCTAAGTACACTTTGTGACTACAGAAGAGTCAAGTTTTAAAAAATAAATACAGGAATTCTTTGGACACTTTTAACCGGGATGCTATTGGATGAGATGCTAGGTGGCAATAAAGGATTCAATGATCTACAGTATGCTAACCTGAAGCTGAAAACAATACCATCAGACTGAGAGAATGGCTGGATAAACTGAAGAAAGGTAAAACTCAATTGTTTAACTTGAGGGAATGTGGAAAATAAGAAAATATGGCCAAATGGTGGTGTATCCCTTTAACATAAGACGGACGGAGGAAGGGGATCCTACCATGTGGGGAGTGGTAGTCAGCCAGGGACTAGTGGTGGCATTGGGGTTTGAATCAGGAGCCTCAAGTTGGAGAGACCAGGCTCTATCCCCCTACTCCACAAAGCATACTGACAGTGACACACACATACACACACACACTGACACATGCACACACATTTTTTTTCACTATGTCACCTCCAGGGCTCCATATACTTCAAGCATTTGCTTGAAAAAAATATTTCTATTTCTATGGAATTTTTCTATTTGTTCAAATTCCACTCAGCATTAGAACAACCTTTTGGGCGTTACCATCTGAAAAGGTCTTCATTTTCTTCATGTTTGCTAGTGAGGTGCATATGACCTGACAAGGTCATGCGGTACCCTACTGTGCCCCTTCTCATCCTCAACTCTGCTGTTCCTTTACCGCTCTGGAGTTCTTATCCACTTATCTTCTGCATTTCAGTTGTGGCCCCCACAGAAGCCCCCCAGTTGCCTGGCAACTGCCCCGAACCCAAGAGGCGGCGGACGTGGATCCCCTTCCGAGGTCACTGCTACGCCTTCATCACCGCATCACTTGAGAACTGGGCCCACTCCACCGTGGAGTGCATCCGCATGGGTACACACACACACACACACACACACACACACACACACACACACACACACACACACACACACACACACACACA
>JASCQY010013475.1:0-5000 GCA_030264315.1 Sardinella tawilis
TGCGTGTGTGTGCGTGTGTGTGCGTGTGTGTGCGTGTGTGTGTGCGTGTGTGTGTGCGTGTGTGTGTGCGTGTGTGTCTGTGTGTGTGTGTGTGTGTGTGTGTGTGTGTGTGTGTGTGCTGTGGTGGTAAATGTGATAAGTGAGCCTCTCTTGTGCAGCCTTGTTATGTAGGCGAGTGCCTTTAACAAAACAACTTTTTTTGAAAAAGTTGCATTGCACTGTTGGGCTGCCTTTGCAATTGGTGTGTCCTTTTTTGACTGTCTCACACACTCTCTAGGCAAGAAAATGTTTTGTGGTTAGCGTAGTTTGTGTGTGTGTGTGTGTGATAGAGAGATAGAAAGAAAGAAAGAGAGAGAATGTGTGTGTGTGCGTGTGTGTGTGTGTGTGTGTGTGTCATCCTTTGTGGCTCCCGTGTGTTTGTCTGGCTTCACAGACACAGCTGGGGAGACGCTAATGACTCTCTGGTGGTCTCCGGTGTAACGCAGCCTGCTAGGCTAGGAGAATGCTAATTCACAGCCTCTCTGTGGAACAAGCCGGAGCAGCAGCTACGGGGGCTGATAAATTAACACGTGGCGCCGCCCGTTTTAGGTGACTGTGTGTCCCCCACCACCCCCCTTTACCCCCTGCAACCTGCACCTAAAAGCCCCTGTCATGTGAAAGTGCTAGCTGCTAGCCGCTAGCTGACTGCTTGTTTTTGCTTCAATTGGATTCTGTATGCGCTAGGTAGCGTAGCTAAAATGACAAAGTTGTGTTTTTCCCACTTAAGGCCTCATGGGAGGATTGTGGGAAGAGTTGAGGCTGGAGGATAAACCAAGGGGAATAGTGTATGCACAGAGCTGTTCATTTCAAAGCCGGTGTAATCCACACTGCACATGTCGGTGTGTACAGAGGGAAGCTTCCGGAAGCAAGGCACGCAGTGTTTATTTGATGACTTGGGGGTTTAAGTGAGACACCTGTGAGATACCAGTTAAAGGAGAAATACGGTGTGAATGAATTTGTTGTCACTGATTATTGATTGCTGTCTGTTAGCCTGGGAATACCCATGCTGCCTTGCGTGCTCGTTCCGAAATGCACGGCAGCCTGGAGACCATGGCCGGAATTTTCGCATGGATTTGGGAATCAATCACAGAACGGGGAGAGATGGCAAGACGATGGACGAACTTTTGGACAAACGGAAGCTGAAGTCCCCTACAAGAAAATGTATAGGTGGTCCCCATACTAAATCTCACTTGAGATTTCGGTTGGTGTTAGCCAGGCTCGCTGTCTGTAGGAATAAGAAGCAGACACTGTGATACAACGCAGACTGAATAGTGAACAGAACTAGGCAGATACATGTAGGCTGTATAGATAGTCTCTATTGTCCATACTGGATATTTGTTCCCACAGTCAGTACAACACCTCACAGGCAGATATACTCATAATTAGGGGTGTAGTAGGCGTTGGACGTGAGGGTATGGAGTCCCCTCTCTTCTTGGAACAGAGGGTGCTACATTCTTTACCCCAATGTGCTATACATAACCACAACTAATGTTAACTGAATGGGGCATAGCCCCATTGAAACTGAAAGCGAGTTTCTGTGCCCCATTCATTTTCTTGTTCTTTTTCCTACCGACAGCACTTTAACAACAGGGCTATTAATTCACACCAGAATTCTCTTTCAAGCCAGAGGAAGTAGCTCTCGTCTCTCTCTTTTATAGAGCAGTGGTTCCCAAACATTTAATTGTCGTGTACCCCTGAAACGTGCGTACAGACTGGCAGGTACCCCCCTGAAACATGTGTACTACTAAGCACATGCAACTATAGCCTAATATTTGGATAATTATTGGTAAATAAACTGTGGACACATATAATGGTACAGCTCAATGTATTGGCAATTTGGTTGAATTGGGTATAGTTTGGTTGTATTGGGAATAGTTTGGTTGTGTAGGGAATAGTTTGCATGTCTGTATATGACAAGCTGTGAACCTGATCCCAGATTTAATTTGTGTACCCACAAGAATTGATCCAATTACCCCTAGGGGTACTTGTGCCCCAGTTTGACAACCACTGCTATAGAGTGCACTGTACAGTATGTCTGTTTCATTGAAGTAGTGCTGATGATGCTTCATGAGGTCATTACATGCCATTTGACCCCATTCAGTCGAGCTTGTGAGTGAATCATTTAATTCCATTAAATTGCAGGTGCCGCACAATAATTGATAAATATTTGAATGTTTATTTCTTATTATACATGCAGTGTGGTTAAAGGACAGGGACTGCCCAAATCGCTGCTTGTGATGTGCTTTCTCTGTGGTATACTCTATGTCGTATTACAGTTCCTGTGCTTTTATTGCTTTTTTTTTTTCTTTTTTTTCTTGTCACGGAGCTTTCCAGCCTACGTACAGCCACCCCTCAGTGAGCTGGCTCTGTCTGCTTACCACTTCCAAGCCCCCCACCCCTCTCACACACACACACACACACACACACACACACCGCTCTCTTAAATCCTCTTCGCTCTGGCGCGCACCTCGCAGCGGCAGCCACTAATGCTCCATGTGTAATGGCACCTCTCCAGACATCGGCGCCACCGTCGTCCTATTTGAATGACCTTTGACCTCCATTCAGGAAGCCTACAGTACTTCCCCTCCCCCTCCCCCTCCCCAGCCCTGCAGCAAGCCAGCGGGTGCTTATGAAGATAGCATTTCATTTTTTTCTTTCTTTTTTTTCCCTCAATTGCTCGCACTAACCACAAACGCACACACACACACACACACACACACACAGACACAGACACCTCGCTGCTCCTTGAGACAGCGCTGAGGTGATGATTGCGGTCAGGTGGTGAGATAGCCCTTGATGACGGCCACGGAAAACAGGTCAGCTCTGTCGGAGATGCAAACATCACTGTGTTATGGCTTGTTAGAAGTGGGCCGAGATTGAGCGGTGCTATCAGTGGGGGTCATTTGACGGGCCACGTCTAGCGCTATAAGCTGTCTAGTTTTCAATGCCGTTTTTGAGTGTGACATTTTAAAAAGAATCTTTTTTGAAATGTCCTTTTTTTTTTTTTTTTTTTTTTAAATGTACCCAAACCAACCATTTCCTTGTCCGTCATTTCCTTTTTAACTTCCCCGTGGAGGTGAAGCCAGTCCTCAGTCATTGGTTGGTGCTTGTGGTGTACAGGTTCACTTTATTGAATGGATTACACATGCCACACTCACCAGCTCTCATACAGTACAGTAGGGGTCTGTGAGGTGAAGTCAGCCAACAGGTTTTTCAATGGTTCTCTAATGTGCTATCTGACACCTTGGCGTGGCTGTTAGGGTTAGGGCCTCACCGGTTATGGCCCCTGACTTGAGACCGGGGGATTTCGGACCACTGCCGGACCGCTTCCGGACCAAATATTTTGAGCGTGGGAAGTGATTGAACATCGCTCTCCCGTGTCCACATGTTCGGCTTGAGGTACCTATAGGTACCTATACCCTCTCTGCTCCATGCACACTGCAGGGGCAGATAGGGTAAAAACGGAGCAAGAGGCACAAATGTCTGTTAAGTTCCGAGGGGGGTGGGGTGGGGGGATTAAGGCTATAAACAATATAGGAATCCCCACCTAATTCACCCCAGTCTTTTTAGGGGGTTGATTACTTATTTATTGGTATTTATGTTTTTAATAATGGTCTAGTTTACTCCTGTTCTACTTTGTGGGAAATGCAATGCCTGAATGAGTTGTGTATTGTGTTTTTTGCTGTTTAATGTTGCATTGAGTCTTTTGATGTTGTTTAAACCATTGGGGTGAAACTGAAGACAAATTTCCACATTGTGGACAATAAAGTATTCGTATTCGTATTCGTATTCGTATTCGTATTCGTATTCGTATTCGTATTCGTATTCGTATTCGTATTCGTACCATTTTATATAGACCGGAACTACAGAATTCACATATGTAACGTATAATGTTAATCTATCTTGGTCAGTTTTCAATGATCTTTGGCAGCGGCAGCAGCAGCAGCAGCAGCAGACCCACTGCTCTGGGTTAGTGTGTCACTAAGTCACATTATGGGATGTAATGCAAAAGAGTCTATACTAATGTACATTGCTATTGATGTTCTGCAAGCATGTCATCATGACTCATGACCTTGGTGATCTATGGGGCTGGAGGGCAAAAGGCAATGGAACTTCATTACGGTGAAGTGAAAAATATTGTCCTGTGCCATTCTAAATTCATTTATAGTGGCGGTTTGAATCTGGTAGTAACAGAAAATCATTGGTCATGTTGTTAAAGTAATTGGGTTATGGTCAGAAGCTGAGCTATGGACTAAAAACGATAAAAACTGGTGCGAATGCCATCGCTATGAGAGAAAATGTGTGTGTGTATGGATGTGTAATATATTAACAGTGGTTAATCTATATTACTAAACACCCTTAGGAAATCAATTGAAGAATATTTACAGTATATGGAACCTCAAGATGTTAGTTTGTTCCAAACATTAAAAAGCAAAGCCAAACGGCCTTGCCCCTAAAATGATGACATTTCAGGCCTGACATACAGTACAGGCCACAAGCGGAGTTCAGTGGTGGTGTGCGGTCCCTTGGGAAGAGACAGAGAGTGTTGCCGCACTCATATCATACTCATACTCATGCTCATATATGATAAACATGACATGACACATAGCATGACCATTAATGATACCTCATTCATCTTTATGACTGTTGTCATTAAGTGTCATTCGGTTTTTGCAATGTCTCTCTCTCTCTCTCTATATATATATATATATATATATATATATACATATATACAGTATATACTGTATATATATATGTACATGCATGTACAGTATGTAAGGGATTTTTTCTGCATTTATCCCAATCATGAGTTAATGAAATACACAGAGTAAACAAACAGTGAAGTGAAGCACACTCTCACCCAGTGCAGTGGGCTGCCTGCTACAGCAGTGCCCGAGGAGCAGTGAGGGGTTAGGGGTCTTGCTCAAGGGCACTTCAGCCGTGGTCCGCTGGTCAGGGAT
>JASCQY010013484.1:0-2500 GCA_030264315.1 Sardinella tawilis
TCTCTCTCTCTCTCTCTCTCTCTCTCTCTCTCTCTCTCTCTCCCTCTCTCTCTCTCTCTCTCTCTCTCTCTCTCTGTCTCTCTGATACTCTCCTGCCCTCTTGCCCAAGCGCTCGCTCTTACTTTCCTGTCCCCTGGCTCCGTGGTCAGTGGTAGCCTACTTCTGCGCTCACACACAGGCTCGTTTTAAAACCTGGCCTCTGGAGGTGTCATTGAGCCCCATTCATCAGCCAACAGTATGAAGAATCCTTCTTGTTTTTGAAGCCCATCTACAGTATGCAGTACTCAATAAGATTTGTTTTCACCAAGACAGGTTTTGAAATGGGACCTTAAGACCAAATTTAAGAACATTTTTAGGAAGATATTGGTGAATGATGCCCATTGTTTTATATTTTCAGCACTAGTGCAGTGCCCGTTCAAGCAATGTTTTCCAAGAAACTTGTTGCCCAGTTACATTGGCGCAGGTAGATCATGTTACAGTAAACTGGCGATGATGATGTGAAATCAGACCTGTGCAGTTAGTAGAGCTTTTTATTCACAAAGGAATGTTGCAAAACTGACACAAAGTAAAGCCAAAATAAGCGGTTTGAGTTGCAGGTAATGCCATTATTCAACGCATTGCATACCCATGCGTTTTGCTGGTTTTGGGAAATGATGAAGCTGACCGCATAACCATGGTCATGTCAGTACTATAGAACTGTGAGTGATGGTTGAATGAACGGTATGCGGATAGACGATATCCAGATAAAGTCAGGAGTTAAAGTGCACATTTAACAGACTGCTTACCGACATAAGTGTGCGTGTGTTGGCATGTTGTTGTAAGATCAGCGAACTTTAACCAATGTGTATATCGTTGAGGTGTCCCATCCGAAGTCCTTTGAATGGTCAGAGTTGTGGCACTGCAACATGAGGGTTTTTGAGTCCAGCCAATTAAGCAGCAGCAGCACCAGCAGCAGACTATGTGAGAGGGGGAACGGCTAGTTATAAAGGCAGACTAGTATTTTGCTTAATTTAATGATGTCTTTGTTATTATTGGCCCAAAAACTACCAAACTTTGCACTGCATTCCTGCATGTCATTAACAACACCCTTGCCAAATTTGAGGCCAGTCGGATGAGTGGTTCGAGAGTAATGCGTGGAACAGACAAACACGCAGGAGGAATGACACACAGACAGACGTTCCTTGCATTAAATAGATACTGTAGATGACAAGTATTGGTAAGCTAAAATATCTATAGCTTGACCATTTGTAGGGAGAGTGTTTAATTTCACAATACTGATTGTAAGCTGATAGTCTGTGATTTATGAAGTCTGTGTCCTCTATCTCTGATCCTGTTGTTCAGCATCTGGCCTAGCCACTCTTATTAGCCAATTACGTCTGAGATGCAATTTCATTGACTCAGATGTTTTAGTCCTAGAGCTCTTTTCTTTGGTAATAGTCTCATGATTTATCCCTCACTCTCTGCCTCTCTCTCTCTTCTCTCCACTCTCTCTTTCTGCCTCTCTCTCTGTCTCTCTCTCTCTCGCTGTTTCTCTTCTCCCTCTCTCTCGTGGTGTGGTTTAGGCCTATCTGTAGCTCATCCCTATCTTTATCATGCTTGGCATAACCGTTCCAACTCAGTGGCTATCAGTATTCACCGCCCACCGTAGTATCCCTCTGGCACATGTCTAAGCACAATTTAGATCACTGTGTTTGTGTGTGTACGTGTGTGTGTGTGCGCGTGTGTGTGTGTGTGTGTGTGTGTGTGTGATGGCAAATTGGGCTCACTGTCTTCTGTCCTGAGAATGGGGAAAGAATCTCTTACTGATGCAGTGTCATACACAAACCCAATGTCTATTTCTAATCTCTCCCTCTCCTTGTCTTTCTCACCCCTGCCCATTCCTTCATCCGTGTGCAGTGGGCCGTGCTCTCCACTCTCTGGCTCTCTCTCTCGCAGCGCTCTCACTTTAACCTTGCCGACCCCCCGCAGGAGATGGGGCAGATTATAATCCACTCCCGCTCTCTCTGTCTCTTTCTCTCTCTCTCTCTCTCTCTCACTCTCCCTCTCCCTCTCTCTGCCTCTCTCTCTGACGGTGCAGTTTCTCTAAGTGCACCTCTCTCAGTTTCCTTCTTCTGCTCTCTGTTGCCTCTCCGGCGAGAACCAGTCTTATCTTCCCCAAGTCTCTGCCCCCGTTTTGCTATTGCTCTCTCTCTCTCTCTCTCTCTCTCTCTCTCTCTCCCTCTCTCACATTTACAATTTCCATTAGCCGTGTTGGCATGGGATTGTTCTCCCCAGCATTGCCAAGACGAGAAAAGCAAACACATAAAAATCAAATGATTCTTCGAGAACAGCAAGAGGGGGTTATGAGAAGTGAGTGCATTCAAGGACAAATTAAACACTATTGGTGCTGTCTTTGATACTAGCAATGCAGTGCCAGGAGCAATGTAGCTCAGAGTGTACGTGTGTGTGTGTCTGTGTGTGTGAGAGAGAGTGTGTGTGTGTGCACATGTCTCTTTGAGGT
>JASCQY010013484.1:5000-10364 GCA_030264315.1 Sardinella tawilis
CCATAATGAAGCGGCCCCAGATGCTCACCCATCCTTATAATTCAAGAACACACAAACTGCTCTTATGCAACCTAGCCAGTGAGGGGAAGAGGGACCAGTGTACGTCTGTGTGTGTGTGCGTGTGTGTGTATCTGAAGGAAGACATGGAGAACTAGGTTCTAGCTCTAAGCCTGTGTGTGTGTGTGTGTGTGTGTGTGTGTGTGTACGTGTAACTATGTTTCTATGCATCTGTGTGTATCTGAAGAGAGACGTGGGGAACTAGGTTCTAGCTCTAAGCCTGAGTCTGAGTGTGCGTCTCTGTGTGTGTGTATGAGTATGAGAGTGTGCAACTGATGTCTCTCCCTAGTGTGCGCATGTGCCAGCGTTGCTTGGATATTTATGGATCCTAAAAACCGTAACGCTTTTAAACAGCGCGTGCCTCTTAAAGGTTGCTGGTAATGAGATAATGCACACTGTGTTGCACTGGGACAGGCCGGGGGAGGAGGCAGAAGTTTTCCACGTCTCCATTCAAACCCATCCGGCTCATCCAGCCCCGCAGCCTCCACCCCATTCATCCGAGTTAATTATCCCCGGGATTTAGGTGGGCATGGCCGTTTAACGGCTATCATGCGTGTGATGGCCCCAATTAACGCTACCTTTTGATTTCATTAACATCCATATCCATGCCTCATGCATGTGCAAGTGCTGCTAGACTCACTCATATACTGTTAGCTGTTAGCTGTTAGGCTATAGACCATTTCAGGTTCTAATTCCATAGCTGGACAAAACAATGCTTGAACATTCTATCTTGGTCCCCAGCTACTTCCTGTTACATTAACATAACATATGGAATGTTAAACAGGAAGTTCTGGGGGACCAGCTTTGGAACTAGAACCTGAAACGGTCTATACCGCCTGGCCTGCAGGCTAGAACTCTCCCATGAAGAGGCTACATCCTGTGCTTTCATCTGGGTAAGTCCTTGACTTGCTTGTGAAAAGACCGACGTCGCTCGCCAATTGTGGCGAAGTGGAGTGAGGAGTAAGCCCAAGTGTGTGTGTGTGTGTGTCTGTATGTGTACATGTGTGAATGTGTGTGTGTGTCTGTGTGTGTGTGTGTGTGTGTGTGTGTGTGCATGTTTTGACGGAGAGACTCATCTCAGAGAATAGTCTCTTCCTGGAAAACAAAGCCGACGCTTTGTGACAGCACAGGCCCCTTGGTGCAGTTCAATGGTTTTCCAAGAGGGCAGCATGTCCCGCAATGCCCTCAATGGGGAGAGTCATCTACACACACCCCCACACACCCACACACACACACATACACACACACACTAAGCTATCCCACTTTGATTATGGTGAACCAATTACAGTAATAACGTGAACAAGATTAAATTGCCCAGCCCTACATGCACACACACAGTTTTTCATTGTCATCTTTAATTGGTCAGTCTTGTAGTATGGGTTTAGGGTGCGGTTGTAGGAGTGCTGTGGTCGTGTGTGTGTGTGAGTTTGTGTGTGTGTGTGTGTGTGAGAGAGAGAGAGAGAAAGAGAAAGAGAGAGTTTATGAGTGTGAATGAGGGAAAAGAGAATGAAGAGTCCTCTTTTAGGGAACATTGTGTTAACGCTGTTAGCACAGTAGGCGCCACAGAAATGGTTCTGCCCCACAGACAAGACTCCCATCAATGCTGGCACCTACAGTAGTCACTCCTCAGACAGACACGAATGAGGAGGCCCCTTTTAGAGAACAATGCATTAGCGGCAGTCCGTCCCCACAGTGATTACGGTTATTGTGGCGGCACATCGCCTGATGGCCTGATGAAAAGCCCCTCATTATGGCCCTTTCGATTGGACGCAGTGATTATGCCTTGGGCCCCTGTTCTTGGACTGAAGTGTGATTAGGTCACCCCCAGACACTGTGATGTGGAGGGAGCCTGTGTGTGTGTGTGTGTGTGTGTAGTGTGTGTGTGTGGTGTGTGCGTGTGTGTGTGTGTAGTGTGTGTGTAGGGGAGAATATTACACTGAGCCCGATGTGCCGGCCCCCAGACTGAGCTTTGAAATCGAAGGCAAGCCTTTGACCGCCCTGCTGGTCTCAGATCGATTGGCCACTTCGAACCCTGGCAATCGAGAGGTGTCTGGGGCTTTGCGTCGCCGGCGGCTGGAGTTTTGGCTCATAAATCATTCAGACTGCCTTTTATAGTTTTTTTTTTTCATAAAAAAATTGGGCGTAGGTGGGGGGCGTAAGAGGGGTGTAGATTGTGCTCGGCACGGCAGGAGTGATGAGAGAAATATCAAGCTGCCTGCCAGCAGACTAACTCCCATAAGGTTTTGAGCTCCAGAAGAAAGAGAGGGATCAAGAGAGAGAGAGAGAGAGAGAGAGAGAGAGAATGAGGGAGAGTGAGAGAGACAGAATGAGAGAAAAAGCTGACCTGATAGCATCCAGTTAGCTGAGTCATTTCTCAGATTTTTGTGCAGGAGTGTGTGTTTTTGTGAGTGTACTGTATGTGTGAGTGTGCACGCATATGTGTGTGTGTGTGTGTGTGTGTGTGTGTGTGTGTGTATACCATACTATTGTGATGGTGAGAGAGAAAGAGCCATGTGCTGCTTCTCTCCGCTTGCATTCAAAACTAAAGCCAAGTCTTTAGGGAGAGAGCTGTGGCGTTGCCTCTCTTTCTGAATGCCCACGTGATCAGAAATTATCCAGAAACGATTGTTTTTATTCTCCTCGTACCTTTTTTCCAACCAAACAGACATTCTTCCGCTTTCCTCCTCTGAAGCTTGGGCAAACCTCTGGTAGGCTGCTGTTTGGTTTCCCATTGCGGGCCACTGATCCATAGCGGCACACAGACACAGTGTTATTTTGGGCTCCCTCTGCCAGCAGTAAATGCCTCCATCTGCTTTGGGTGCACGCTGCAGTCAGTTCAGACTCCGCGGGCCAGGCAGCTCCTCGCTACTACCGACCAATGACTGTGCAGAGAGAGAGTGTGGCAAAGACAGACAGAATCAGAGAGGGAGAGAGAGAGAGACAAACAGACAGAGAGAGAGAGAAACAGAGAGAAAGAGACAGAGAGTGTGACAAAGACAGACAGAATCAGAGAGGGGGAGAGAGAGAGAGAGACAGACAGAGAGAGAGAGAGAGAGAGAAACAGAGAGAGGGAGTCAAAGTAGTGAAGACAATAGCCCTGCTGCTGTCGCCCGTCAGCCCTGAGAAGCTACTGGTGTGAGACAGATTAGGGATTTGGGCCTCCACTCTGGGTTGGGAATAGTCCTGGGGCTTGTTGCATTTCTGTCTCCCTATCAGCCAGCTCTGTCGATACAGCCTAAACAGGGCCTATTACCGAGGCTGGCAGCTGACTAACTACAAGCCTCAGTTAGGCCAATTGAAGAAACGTTTTTAAACGAAAATTGAAAGGTAAAACCATTCACCTCTTTTACCCAATTTGAAGACAATGCTTGGAAGAAAGTAACGTACCTGTAGGCTAATGTACAGTAAGCAGTTTTAGAGCGTTAGCAGTAGTAGTTTTAGTCTGGTCCATCTCTGGCTGTCATTGTCTGCATTCACTTGGGGGGATTCACTTGGACCACAATCATTGCACCATTACTGGAGGGCTAAATTAAATCGCCCAATGCTTTTTATTTGATTTGTGTCTTTTTTCAGTCATTATTATGCATTCTGTGCTTGTAACCACTCAATTTGATTTACCGTAATCGAGAGAAACATCCATATGATACATTCTACTGCGATAAACAGTATTTTCTATTCAAGCCTAAAAGTTACTGTAACCTACTTACAGTAGGTCTCCAGTTCTCCAGTATTCCCCATTTGCAGGCTGACTTGCTTGTCTCATCATTCCAGTTGTTCAGAGGAGTGCGGATGTTGAGAGAGCATTACAAGCACTGCAATGACCCTTACATGTACACCTTGTCCTAACTGCAAGCGACCATTGCATCGACTGTTCTCTGTCTACATTGGGTCCATGATGTTCTATTTGTAAAGATTCTCCATTCAATCTGTGGAGCAACGCGACGTGACTGAAACAGCGCGACTAAAAAGTCGCACAGCAATGCGATTTGTCGCACTTGGACGCGTTGCATTCAGTTAGGACATTCCAATAGAATCAATATAGATTTATCCAATAGATCAAACTGATTTTGTTGCACGCATGCGGTCGTGTCGCATGCAGTTAGGACACAGTGTTAGGCACAGAAACAGGCTAATTAATGAGCGTAACATTTACATTTACATTTATGCATTTGACTGACGCTTTTATCCAAAGCGACTTACAAACAAGGATAAAATATTCAAAAAAACAGCACAATGTGAGGGAAACTAAGCCAAGAAGTGCATGCTGTTGGTATAAAGTCAGCAGTAGATAAAGTGCGAGAGTGTTGTAGAAGTGCAACATTCAGGCTTGGAGAAATTCTCGAAAGAGAGTAAAGAAAGAGAGTAGCATGAAGGCTAAGCATACAATCACAGTATAGCCTACATACTATGCCTGTATACATGTAGGAGGAGTAACATGAAGAGGCCCTCATTAATTAAACCACCACTTCACTCTCTCACCACATAGCAAGCAAATATTTTCAACTTTTCATGCAGCGACGGATTTTTCTGCCAATCAGATCACGTGTATGATTGATTGACCGCTAGCCCCATATGTCAGGTACGCCCTCTGTCATCCGTCAACGGATGTGTACAGTGTGAACGTAGTGTAAGGGGTCAAGGGTGCAACGGTGGCGGCAAGGATTCAAACCCCGCAATGTCCGGGTTACTAGCATGCTTGCCAGGTTCTTTAATCGCTACGCTACCACCACCCCTGCCATGTACTGTACAGTCATATATCACAGCCTTATTGGCTGTTGTGGAAAAGGACATCGGGACTCAGGAACCTTGTTTGCTATACTATCAGTGTCAGTCATGAAACATTGTTAGGGGTTTGGTGTGACTCATAGCAGATCCAGTCTGGTTTACTATCCTCAGGAAGATGTCCTCCACAGCCATTGCTGTCACATATCACAGGCTGTCTAACAGCTGACCAACTTTCCAACTCAGCAACTACCGGTACTAGAATCCGTATAATGCAGACTGGTGTGAATCCTTTGTTGTGCAGGTTGTCATGCTGCTTTTTATTGAGTTATTCCCTAATGCTGTCTTGTGTCTGTCTAGTCAGCTTTGTCTGCCGTCATGGGTCACCACCAGAGCAGACACAAGTACTAAGAGCTCGGATGATTCTCATCCTCTTGGGCAATCACGTCACGTAAAGCTCTCCATCTGTCTGTCTGATATGCTCTGTGTGAAGGGAAACGGGAATGAATGTGTGTGTGTGTGTGAGTGTGTGAGTGTGTGTGTGTGTGTGTGTGTGTGTGTGTGTGTGTGTGTGTGTGTGTGTGT
>JASCQY010013510.1:0-10363 GCA_030264315.1 Sardinella tawilis
AAGGTATAGTTCGGTATTTTACACTTTAAGCCCGTTTTCTGTATTGCCCAGGATGCAAACGAGTGGTTGACACTAAATCTCAACGATTGTTTCTGTCGCGGCTGCTTTACAATCTTCTCTGTAGGGCTTCAGCATTGCTCGCTATGTGCCAGGCCGATCCTGTCCTTAAAACACCCCTAAACATTTTTTTAAAAGATGTGCAACTCACCGAATGGTTATTGGCCTTCAACGATCTTCCATAGCAACTTCTGTCGTCTTTTATCAGATATTTCCTAAATCCTGGAACTACTTTTTCCAGATACCTCACAACCTATAAACTTCCGCTCTGTATTTGAATCTGAAGATTACAGACAGAAGTTGTATTCCTCTACGAAACTTGTTGGGTAATACAGAAAACGGGCTTAAAGTGTAAAATACCGAACTATACCTTTAAGTAGGACTTTGCCACCAATCTTCTGTGCAGCTGCATCAGCTTCACACACTCGTACACAAACACACACACACACACACATACAGTATACCTTTGCATACAAGCAGATGCACAGGTTTCTTCTCCTCCTCCTGAGAGAAGCTTGACCAGAGGTGCGTTCAGATTCACTGAACCCAAGCGAGCACACGCTGCGAACACACTCGCATTCAACAATGAAATTTGAACAATTTTGTGCATCATTCTAAAAATTGAGTTTAAAATGAAACAAAAATGGCGACTTCAAAAGAAATTGCTCTGGCGAGGACTGTTGTATTGAAGGCTTTGTGACTGAAGTTGTGGTCGCCTACTGTTGTGTATTATATTAGCACTGCGCACAAAGCACTTGAAAGCTGTTCGCCTCATGCCGCTGGATTGGAAGCGTTTCTCAGTCGAACAAGGCCACGCTGTTTTCACAAAGTGAGGTAGTCTGGCAAAAGTTAACTGATTATTTAGCAGACACTTTTATCCAAAACAACACAAATTTGAAATGTGGAGCTTGGGAATCAAGCTTGACAGTCACCTGCCTGTCAGTCGGGCAACATAACCACCACTCCACTTCGCCCACTTTTAAACCTCTGTAGTCAGTTTACTCTGCATTGGATCTGCTTGGATTGCAGAGAATTGACAAAGACTGGGAGCGCTCGAGTTGACAAAGACCGATGGGATCGCCTTGGTAACATGAGTGACAGCCACAGGTTTTGTAGTATTCCATGCAGCAGTGTCTAGTTGCTATGGAACCAGTGATTCCACAGCTACATTTGCTACCCTGAATTCATACTTCTTAGCGCCTTAATGAGTTTTCACCACTCGAGAGATAGTTATTTTAATCTAGTGCGCTAACCTTCATTCTCTTATTATGCCGTAAGAATGAGGAGATGGAGGAATAAAGCCTTCAGCCTTACTTATTCACACGCGGGAGTGACCTTCAGGCTTCATATAATTCAATACTTCAAAAGCCCCCCCCCACACACCCACCCAACTATGAATTGAAAGCCATTACACACTGGCAACAAGAAAGCGTACGCTCAAAAAGGTGTGGAAAAAGGAAAACCTTTATATCTGGATTAATTGGGGAGAGAGAGAGAGCGAGAGAGAGAGAAAAGAGAAGAAAAAAGATCTATCCCTCCCAGAGATCTTAAGAGCGCGGCCAGGTTAGATGGCACCTAATGTGCTTTAAGCCCGCCCAGGAGGCCTTTTATGCTCCTCTGCCACCGTGGAGCGCCAGCGCGGCGCTAATCTTCCCCGGCCGCATAATGATGGCACTTTTAGCGGGACGCGCCCCACCTGCGTCCCCCGCGGCGACCAGTCAGAGTCGTTCTGATCCCTCGGCGTGAGGTCCATCATCCCCTCCGCCGTCACGCTGAGGCCCGTCACAGCGGGGTGGGGGGCTGCCTTGACTCGACTCGCCGCAGCGGCGGCAGCACGACACAGCATGGCACAGCCAGAGGGGAGCGACTGCCGGCAGATTGACCGCCCTGTCGCGAGCCACCGGACGTAAGAGCTGAGGAGATTGAGAGCATAAAGGTGCCTTTTAGAGGGAATGGATGATTGGTCGAATAAATCCAATTTTTATTTATTTATTTTTTTAGTTTTTTTTGTCGTCATTCCCATTGTGTATACATGTGTCAAAAGGACTCGGGCGGGGTTGTTTGTCAGCGTGAAGGACTGGAGCACAGCACAGGACCTGGAACACAAGCGGCTAAGTGGCAAATAGAGAAGGGAGTGGAGAGTGCTTTGCTCTCTCTGAATGGCAGAGCGTTATGGGGGAGACATTCCACGCTCTCTGCAGACTAATGGATCCTCGCGTGCCCAAACCTTGAGAAAATGTGGAATAAAAAATGTTGTTTTGCCGATGGCTAGATCGGGCTTCATGTCGGAGTTCTATACATTTCCTTGGCCTAAAAGCCTTTAGAAAAGTCATAAGTCTTCAACTTCTTTCTCTCTCTCTTTCACCACCTCTTTCTTTTGTACAATAATCTTTCAATGTAAGTGACAAATAAACTCCTGAATCCTGAATCTCTCTCTCTCTCTCTCTCTCTCTCTCTCTCTCTCTCTCTCACTCTGTTCCTTCCTTCCTCCCTCTCTCCTGTCAGGTGCTGGTGCCGAAGAGCCCCGAGTTCAAGGGGAAGATGATCGAGGTGGACATCTACGAGACGGGGAAGCACTACATGAAGGGACGGCTGGTGGAGGAGTCCCCCGTCTTCACCCCCTCCATCGCCCAGCCCCTCATGCCCGGAGAGGTGTCGGGACTCATGCAGGTAAGCCCACCTGTGCTCAGGCGCACCCCACATACACTCACCTACAGGTACACACACACACACACGGACATAAGACCTGACCTAAGACCTGACCTGAACTCAGATGAAATCATGTGCCCAGGCGCACACACCTGTGGTCAGATACACTGACCCCTGGTCAGTCCCTCTGGTGCTCAGGTGTGCTGCTGCCATACGCTTACCTGTCCTCACTGGTTGGACTTTCGTTAGCCCTGCATTCCACAGGATCACTTCATTCGCTTTGCCCTGGTACTGGCCTTGGGTTTTCACAGACACAACAGAGCAGCCCAGTGTATTTAACACAGCAGTCTAGGAGCAGCCTTAGAGGCATAACGTAGTCCCAGAAGCCTTCCGGAACATTCTCCTCCAGTCTCCCACTGGAGCTCATTCCTGCCGTGGTCAGAGTCATTCATTACCTGTGTGTCCCCACAGCCAGAGCCGTGTGGCAGAGCAGCCATCAGTGGATAGTCATCATTAAGTAGTTTGGGCCAGTCACTGTTCACTAGCTACTCATTAGCCGCCGGGCCTCATAAGCATGCTAGCATGAGTCATTAACCCAGACTGTGATTAGCTAACTGCCTACCAGTCAGACTGCTTTGGTTTGCTTTGCTTTGTTTTGGTTTTGTTTTCAACAGAAAAAAAACGTGTTTCAACTGAAATTTCTTCATGATCCTATTTCAGGGCTTGCGCCTTAGTCGAGTCTTAAATTAAAATAACCACTTATAACCGCTTAAATAACAACCGCTTGTCTGTTGTTGAGAACTGAAGATGGTTCATACACACACACACACACAAGCACACACGTTCGCCAAGTTTGCCAAGAGCTGAAGACATACACACACATTCATGCCTCACCAGTCAAAACCTTGTCTAGTGTACAAGAGCTGATGACGTAGACACACACACACACACACACACACACACACACACACACACACACACACACACACACACACACAAAGACTAAGGCCTGAAAGATGGTTTATTCAGAGAAGGAGCCAGTGTGTCTGTAAGCCCTAATGGTATCTCTCTAGCCTGTGTAAATATCTCAGTGAGGAATCTCTTGGCTCCGGGTCCCTCCAGTGTCATCCGAGGCCAATCGGCAAACCTCTTCCAACTTCAGAGCTGGCTTTTTCCATGGCAACACAGAGGCTCTGCTTTGTGCTTCAGTTAAGAAGATAACCGAAGCATGACACACACACACACACACACGCTCAGAACCGAAGGCAGGAGCCAGGAATAAGAGATTTTCCAGGTTTTCTTTTCTTTATTGTGGTTTGTAACAAGGGCTTTCAGCATGTGACGGGCTGTTAAGATGGCATTCTTTGGGCACTCAAGACTTGGATACTGAAGTTGGTCCTGCTACGGATCACCCGCAGAGCTGCGGCCTGTGTGTGTGTGTGTCTGAGTGTATAAAGTTACTGTGGAACGGTCACATTCACAGCAAACGGCTTTCTCTCTCTCTCTCTCCCGCTGTCATTAGCGTCGCCGCTGCCACTTAAGTGGGTTAAAGGGGCTGAGGAATGCTAACGCGTTAGCCGCACTGATGGCTCCCACTTAAGAGCCATTTCCAGCCCATTACCCCATTCCTGAATTAAAACCCCAACCCCAATTCCACCCCCCCCCCCTCTACCCCCCTCACCCCACAGGGTAGGGTAATTATTAGGAGACGTAGAGGTCAAAACAATAATTCCCCATGAAGAAGAGATGGGGGGAGGGTGGGGGGTGGGGTCCAAAAAAACAGTCGGTGGAGCTGGGCTTTGGTCAAAGGAGCCGCTGGGTTTGAAGCCTGGCTTGGTATCGGCGAAGAGGGCTTTATTCTGGAGGCCACACTGAGCAGAGGGAAGGGGTCAGGATGAAGGAGTGGTGTTAAACGAGTGCACACACACTCTTCCTCCTTCTTGCTCTCTCGCTCCCGCTTTGTTCCCCCACGGACCAGATTACACTGCTCCTCGCCGAGCTCTGGGGGATGATGTCATCGGCGAAGTGTTGCCTTGGTGATCTCTGGTTGTAGTGTGTGTGTGTGAGGGAGAGTGTGTCAGCGTCGAGAGGTGATGGAGTGTGAAATTAAAATGTGTATGGCCTCAGTGCTCAGTGTCTCATGTACTCTGTGGAGCAGCGCGACACACACACACACACACACACACACACACACATACACACACACACACACTGCGGCCGGTAGGACTGAGGAGTAACAGCCCAGACGCTGATTAACATACGGAGCAGAAATCATGACAGATTAGTCAGCCATACAGTCCCCAAGTCAGTCGGCTGTGGACACGACCGCAGTCTCTCTCTCTCTCTCTCTCTCTCTCTCTCTCTCTCTCTCTCTCTCCTTTTCCTCTCCCCTCTCTGACCCTCTCTTTTCCTTACTTCTGCTCTCTCTCTCCCCCTCGCCGTCTGTCTGTCTCGCTCACTCACTCACTCTATCTCTCTCTTTCTGGAATAATTTATTGGTAAGAATGTAAATACAATGTTGCCAAAGCATTAATGCAGGCAATAACAGTTATAGAATAATGATGACTAATAGAGAAACAAAAGAAAAGAAAATATATGACATCCCGTAAAAGAAAATAAAGTTGTATCATGAACAAAACAAGCACAAGATTGTTCGGCCTTCATCCTCCGTCGCTCCATTGCCACAGTGTGCTCTCACGCTCTCCTCCCACCCCACACGTGTGTCCTGTCTGTCTGTCTGTCTGTCTGTCTGTTTGTCTCCATGTTTCAGTGGCCAGGCATTGACCAGTGAACCCCTCTACTACTAGGTCAATAGTTTTCTTTGTTGGTGAGTTGTGGTTTGAGTTGGGCTAATTGTGGTGCCAATTTGTAATCTTTTCACGTCACTTGGCAGTAATTGAGTTCACTCACTAGTTTGATTTTGTCTCCAGTCGTTCACATGGATTTCTAGTAGTCGCTTCGTCTCAAGAATGCAACGGGGGCTCGTGATTCACATTTTGTACAAATTCTCACCAAACTCTTTAAGATGCCTGGGCTGTTTTTGACACTTGGTTAATCACCTGGTTCACTTCTTTCTGCCTCACCAGCCTGTGTGTGTGTGTGTGTGTGTGTACCCAACCATGACTTAGACATGGCTGGTTCATCAGCCTGAATTCCAGAACTGGCCACACAGGCATTGGCAGTCTTCCTTTGAAGGTCTCTGAGTGTCCATGTATGTGTGTGTGTGTGTGTGTGTGTGTCTCTCCTGTGTGGTTCAGTTGGTTTTTGCAGCTCTCCCAGCTTACTCACAGAGGCAGATTTACCAAGATTACACCAGAGCCAAATGCACATCCATTGTGACTCCTGTAAAAGCAACACACATTACTGAGACAGCTGGAGAACTGTGTATGTGTGTGTGTGTGTGTGTGTGTGTGTGTGTCTGTATTTGTGTGTGCGGGCTGTGGGAGTGGGAGTTGCCTTGACAATTTCCCTGATGTTCCAACTTGACAAGTCAACCTTTCACCTACATCTCTGCTAAACTTAGTTTATCTGTTTGTATCTGAAAGTTAGCAGTTCTGTGTGTGTGTGTGTGTGTGTGTGTGTGTGTGTGTGTGTGTGCGTGTGTGTGTGTACACGTGTGTACGTGTGTGTGTGTGTACGTGTGTACATGAGGAGCTCCAGCAGCTGTAAGTTGTCCCTTGTGACAGCTCTTCTCAAGTATTTGAGAGAAAATATTTTCCTGCAGACTGACCTTTTGTTCTGCTAGTGGCATATCCTGATGCATGTGCTGCTCTGAGGCATCCTGATGCATGTGCTGCTCTCACTCCTAAGGGCATTAGAGCCCCTACAGTGGATCCATGAGGCCCGCCTCACTCAACCGCGTTTGGATCAGATGCCACGTCATGTGCTCAACCCTGGAAGTGGAATTAGTGGAAGTGGGATAGGCAGTGGGGTCGTAGCTTGTGTCCGAGAAGCCCACACGCACGCACACACACACACTTATAAACACCCCCTAGTTGTGCGTAGAGTTTGTATTTTGAGGACATGTATGGGCATCTTTGTACCGCTTCACACCTTGTTTACACCTCCAGTCTCTATGTAACTTCTGTGCCTCCCACGGATGCTGTGTGTATGTGTGTCTGCATGTGTCTGTGTGTTTATGTGTGTGTGTTTGTTTGTGTGTGTGTGTGTGTGTGTGTGTGTGAAACTGTCCCTAACACCTCTCCTCCCCATTCCCCTCCCTCAGGGCTTGACTTTCTATTTTCTCTTGGTCTTCTGAAGGCATTAGTGTTTGCTCCTGTATTAAGTGCTAATTATGGAGCTAATCAGTTGATAATTGGCAGGTTAGTCAATACTAATTGCACCAGCCTTGCGGTAGCCATGCATTTCTTTGTGACAAACAAATCAGCATTTTGTGATTGCATTTTCTTTCCTGCTAAAATGTTTTCCTTTTCTTCGCTCCAATTTTGTTTGTCTACTTAATGTCATTACGTTTCATAGTTTGTCTTAGTTTTACATATGCTTGAATTGCATCCATGTTGTGACAAATGTGAAGAAAAAACTTAATTGCCTGCTCGTGTGTGTGTGCGTGCGTGCGTGCGTGCGTGCGTGCGTGCGTTTGTGTGTGTGTGTGTAGGTGGGTGAAGAAATCGACTTTGCACCAGAGTGTTTTTGCTGATACATTCACTAGAAGTGCTCAGTGTGTGTGTGTGTGTGTGTGTGTGTGTGTGTGTGTGCACAGATTAATATGATAGCCATTAATTCCCTGCTATAATTGGAATCTGGAGTCTTCTGTAATATGTCTCATTCATGTAAAATTCATCAGATGGATTGAAGCCAGTCTTCCCCTTTAAGTTAGTTTTTGTGTGTTTTCATGTTAACAGTGATTTTTTTTTTTTTTTTACCTCTCAGGGGAGCGTGTTCTACGCATGCGCATGCAAACACACACACACACACACTTGTATGAATATATTTTAAAAAACAATTAACACACATTCTCCCTCATATGCTTTCTCTCTCTCTCCCTCTCTCTCTCTCTCTCTCTCTCTCTCTCTCTCTCTCTCTCTCTCATTTACATTCACACATTCTCCCTCATATTCTCTCTCTCACACACACACACACACACACACACACACTCACCAATACCTCTTTAAGTTCTTTAAATCTTAATCTAATTTCTCTTGTGCGCTCTCCGGATTGCCGCGCGATCTCATCCCGTTCCCCGCTCACGAGGACATTTGCGAGTGAGATTAGATGCTGGATGGATTACCTAAGCAGCCATACCCGCCAGCCGCCCGCCGTCTAATCTGCCTATTCTGACAAATGGAGAGCATGCTCATGAATTAATGTGCCGTCAGCCGCGCCGCACCGCAGTGCAGACGAGCAGCCGCAATAGATCTGAGGGCTGCAGCCACAGCCCCACTGGGAGACTGGGAGTCAGCACAGCACCCAGGGACAGGATTGACACTGTAGTCGTCCCTGGGAGATCACAGTCGAGCAGATGCAGGTGTGAGCACTGACTGGGAGACCCACTCACAGTCTCACACCCAGATACAGTAGGGTAGAATCAGCCTGGATGTGACGGGAATCAGGAGCCAGGCGCCACCCTGGATACGCTGTAGTCATCCCTGGGAGATCCCAGTAGAGCAGATGCATGGGTGAGCCGGGCGAGCTGGATATGCTCACTGGGATGCTCTGGATCCCATCTGGATGTGGAGACGTCACGAAAGTCTGGAGGCGTGTCGTTATGATTGGCTGTTTCTGGTCTATGAAGGCGCTGAAAAGATTTGCACATTGTGCTTATAGCGATGCCTGAAGTCAACCATGGCCAAAGAATGTCATCAAATGTCGAAATACCAACAAAAGTAAAAAAATTTGAAGAGAAAGAGTTTGCAAAAACTCTTAATTTTTATATTGGAAAAGCGCAGGTGTGGTGTTGTCTACAGTATGTATAGGTTGAGAGCCATGTCACTTGGAAACCATGGAAATGTTTCGGGCGTGTTCCAGGACGCATAAATAGACACAGAGCATTTTACACCCATTGCCCTGAAGTGGCCTTCAGATCAGTACTCTGAATTAATGGCGTGAAATTGAGGGGTAGGTTGCTGTGTTTGTGGGAGAGAAAGAGGCTTGCAGAGTTAGGTTTATGTATTTATTTATTTTTTATTATTTGTATATATTTTTTCGCATATGTGCTTTTTCGCAATACTAAGTAAATGTGTGGATGTCTTATACTGGATGAAACTCAGCTGTTCCCAAAGGAAACCAGCTGTGTGTGTGTGTGTAAGGGTCTCTGTTTGCTTTTGGAAATTGCCTGCATTTAAAAGTAAATAAAGTGTTTGCTGTGTGTACAGCATTCTAAGTACACAAACATACACACAAGCACACACACACACACACACACATATACACACACCACAAACACTGTGCATACAGTAGGCCTGTATAAAGGCTTGTTTGGTCTACTGTGACAGCTCTGCTCCGACTCACACATCAAAGACAATACTGGACAGAGCACAGGGGAGGAGTGTGTGTGTGTGTGTGCAAACCCTGTTGTTCCCTTAGAGAGTTAGAGACTGTTCCTGGCAGCTGTGTCAAGGACTCCTGAGGATTTGGACCCAAGAATTATACCTAGTCTGTCCTGTTACACATGCATGTCTGTCATACCCCTTTCTATGAGTGTGTGTATGTGTGTGTGTGTGAGAGTGTGTGAGAGAGAGAGAGAGTGAGAGACAATCTGCCGTATCAGATCCTGAGAGCCCACAAGACTTTGTCACCCTTTACAAACATGACAGCTCACAGTTCCCTTAAGCCAGAGTGTGTGTGTGTGTGTGTGTGAGAGAGAGAGAGAGAGAGGGACAGAGAGATAATGTTATGTGAGGTGTTTGTTGTTGTTTGTGTGTGTGTGTGGGAGAGGGAGATTTCCCTTTGATATGGGAGAAAGATATGCACAAGGGAAGGGAGAGATGAGAAGCTCACTCACAATAGAGACGATACACACACACACACACACACACACACTCATACTCCTTTACCTACCACTGACCCAGCCCCTCTGATCCACTATCCTGGCCCCAGATAAGAGAGGGGGGGATGAAAGGCCCTCTGGATGGACAGATATGCGGATGAAGTGACAAGAGTGAGAGAAGAGAGGAGTGGAGAGATGAGAGAAAGATGGAAAGATGATGAGATGCAGAGATGAGAGAGGGAGGGAAAGAGAGAGGGGGGTGAATAAAAAGAGAAACCTAGAGAGAGAGAGAGAGCATCTTGAGATCCATCTCCTTATTACTCAGGATGCCACTAAGATGACAGCAACTCACACACACACACACACACACACACACAGTGCTGGGCCTGAGGGAGGGATGTGGGCTCTGGTAAAGATCACAGCCACGCAGGAGTTGTTCCTCCTCCTGAGTGCCTCCCATATATATATAATGTACTGGAGCTCATTGTTTGGAGCCATCAGTGTGGCGTTTGCCTGGTTGACACGACAATTCCAATGCCAGCATTGGGTCTGGCCAAGCATATGACAAAACCTGCTTCTCAAATATAAAAAAGTGCGTGGTTCAAATTTGAACCACCCGCCCCCCTCAAATCTTTCAGTCTGCTACTGGTCAAAGCCAGAAAAGGCGTTGTCGCTGTTCTACTGCGTCACTTACTTGAACACGCCTCTACC
>JASCQY010013561.1:0-7500 GCA_030264315.1 Sardinella tawilis
AACCAGCGACGCCTCATTCAGGAGCCTGTATTAGTCTAACACACACACACACACACACACACACACATACACACACACACAGTGGCTGCCTTCATTTGTTGCACTGGAGAGAAGACTGCACATGAAAAACTGAAGGAGATAGACGCTCCGAACAACATGAAACACCTACACACACACACACACACACACACACACACACACACACACACACACACATAGCCGACATAAAACCTGATGGGGGTAGACACTCAGAAAAACATGAAACACCTCCTCTCTCTCACACACACACACACACACACACACACACACACACACACACACACACACACACACACAGAGGACATGATGAGGTAGACTCTGAACAACATGAAACAGTCTTCCTGAGCGCTGCTTCCCTTTGTTCACGCTAACTGAAGGAATCAAAAAATGACACAAGTCATGTCGCCCGCCTACCTGCCTGCCTGCCTGCCTGCCTGTGTGTGTCTGTGTGTGTGTGTGTGTGTGTGTGTGTGTGTGTGTGTGGTCTTCACACCAGCTTGTTCTCATCTCTGTGTCTGTCTTTCTCGGTGTACCAGCTCTTCATGCAGATCGACGCCCTCTATCCTAGGAGGTTTGGAACGTGGTCTGATTATGCCAAACAGTATTGCAACGCTCACTACAGGTAGGCAGCACACCAACACTAACTAGTATTTATGCTCACTACAGGTAGGCCCCACACCAACACTAACTAGTATTGCAACGCTCTCTACAGGTTAGCACCACACCAACACTAACTAGTATTCATGCTCACTACAGGTAGGCACCACACCAACACCAACTAGTATTAATTCTAAACCCTAGTTAACTAAACGAATTAGTCATTAGTGCTGATGAAGTCAGAGATTTGAGACCTGGTCTGATTATGCCAAACAGTATTGCAATGCTCACTAGAGGTAAGCACCACACCAACACTAACTAGTGTTAATACTCACTACAGGTACTGCAGGCAGCAGACCAACACTAACTACAGTAGTATTCATGCTCAGTGCAGGTATGCACCACATCAACACTAACTAGTGCTCACTACAGGTAGGCAGCACACCAACACTAACTAGTATTAATGCTAAATACTAATTAACTGTAGTAATCATTGGTGCTCATGAAGTGTGAAATTTGGAACCTGGTCTGATTATGCCAGAAAGTATTGCAAAGCTCACTAAAGCTAACCACCACACAAACACTTAAAGGAGGTATCCGGAGTAAATCAAACCGAAGCCCTGTTGTCTGAGGCTGCTGAATGCTGTCGATAGGTATCAGAACGACAGCAGTAGGTACAACTTACACCGAATTCGCGAACTGGCAGCTACTGCTAACTGATTTGGGCATGTCTGTTTCGTTTTCATATGCCCTAATCTGTTAGCGGTAGCAGTGAATTTTTAACTCCGGAGTTCCCCCTACAGGCGGCGATTTATTTAAAATATAGATTGTACATTCTCACCAATTCATGCAGATCACTCTTCAGAGCAAAGCATACGAATCAGCAAAGATCATTTTTGTGGAGTTATGTGGACTTAAAAGGTAATAAACACGATTTCAGCTTCATTCTGGTTTTGGTTTCGTTTTGCGCTGCAGAATGTGTGCGACCCGACTCAATGACATTGCATAGCGCTGGAAAGGGATTGACAAGGCCAAATAGCCTTCATTTGCCCCAGAATGAACTATTTAACCATCAAAGTGACTACGACGCTGATATATATTAACCTAAAAACATTGCATAGTGTAGCTTTGACTGGTATTAAAGTGATGTTTCGGAGTAATTCCAATCATAGCGCTTGCTGAGTGCTGTTGATAGCAGGGAAGGCGAAAGAATTTGAAACTCAACGGGACAAGACAAAAACGAAAGTGAAAGTTAGCAGAGATTTGGAACCTGGTCTGATTATGGCAGAAAGTATTGCAATGCTCCACACCACACTTACACTAACTTACACTAACTACACAAATTTACACTATTAATATGAAAGTAATTAATCATAATTGGTCATTAGTGCTGATGAAGTCATTAGTCAGTTGTTTAAAGGAGAAATCGGTTGTAAATCAATCCATAGCCATGTTGTTCAAGGAGCTATCTGTTGGAAAAAGAACACGGATATTTCATACAATATAGTGTAATGGGCACAGTATCTATTTTATTTTATTTTGCCTAGGGTGACTATTTGGTCTGTGTTTGTATCAAATGTTATTGTTCTTTTTTCCGACTGACAGCACTCAGTGACCTCAGACAACAGGGCTATGGGTTCATTTACACCAGATTTTAAAAGCCTTTACTCCTCACCCACACACTCACCCACACACTCACACACACACTCTCACACACATACACACACACTCACACACACACTTTTACTCATTGCCTGTCCGCCAGAGCTCCGTCTATCGGAACACACACACACACTCACACACACACTTTCCTTCCCAAACACAATTGTAGGCACATTAACAAATACAGTACTTTTGGACACATGTATGTACAAACAAACACACACACACACACACACACATATATTCATCCACAGACACTTGAATGCACTCACAAACACTCTCACACACACCTCACACACCTCACACACACACACATCTCACACAGAGTCATCGGATAACCAGCACATGAACAGTTCACAGATCGGCACGTAAGTGTGCAAGTTTGTGTGTGTGTGTGTGTGTGTGTGTGTGTGTGTGTGTGTATTGAAGATGTATAATGTATAGGTGGTTAGAGATGGATGGATGGAGAGAGAGGAAGAGAGGAAGAGGTGTGTGTGTGCGTGTGTATTGAAGGCGTATATGTGAATAGACCGATGGATAGAGAAAGAAAGAATCACACTCACACACATACACACACTCACACACACACTCACACACAGGCACACACACTCACACACACACTCTCTCAAACACACACACACACTCTCACACACACACTTTTACTCCTCGTCTGTCCGCCAGAGTTCTGCCTATCTGAACACACACACAGACTCACCCACACACACACACTCACATACACACTCTCACACACACTTTCACTCCTCGGCTGTCCACCAGAGCTTTGCCTATCTGAGCACACACACACACACACTCACACAGACTTTTACTCCTCGTCTGTCTGCCAGAGCTCTGCCTATCTGAACACACACACACACACTCACCCACACACACACTCACACCCTCTCATACACACCTCACACACACTTTTACTCCTTGCCTGTCTGCCAGAGCTCTGCCTATCTGAACAGACACACATACTCACCCACACACACACTCTCTCACACACACACACTTACTCCTTGCCTGTCTGCCAGAGCTCTGCCTATCTGAACACACACACATATTCACCCACACACACCCTCTCTCACACACACACACTTTTACTCCTCACCTGTCTGCCAGAGCTCTGCCTATCTGAAAACATTCCTAACATGTCGTGAATGCATTCAAGGAGTCTAGAGGGCAGAGAAATCTGTGTACTCGTGGAATGTTTGTGTTTGTGTTTATTTTCGTATTTGTTTATTTATTTATTTATTTATTTATTTTGGTCGCAAAGGCTGCTGACCTCATAGAGGGAGAATGCAGTGCTGTTTTCCCTGCAAAAGCTCAACCAATGGCTTTTCATTGTCAGACTGCCGTCTGTGTGCGTGTGGTCTGAGTCATGCTAAACAAAAAAAGAATGGCACTGCGCACACACACACACATTCATAAATGTCACTGCTGAGAAAAGCAAACACACACACACACACACACACACGTACATTTATAAACTTTCCTTCCCAAACACAATTGTAGGCACATTAACAAATACAGTACTTTTGGACACATGTATGTACAAACACACACACACACACACACATATATTCATCCACAGACACTTGAATGCACTCACAAACACTCTCACACACACCTCACACACCTCACACACACACACATCTCACACAGAGTCATCGGATAACCAGCACATGAACAGTTCACAGATCGGCACGTAAGTGTGCAAGTTTGTGTGTGTGTGTGTGTGTGTGTGTGTGTGTGTGTGTGTATTGAAGATGTATAATGTATAGGTGGTTAGAGATGGATGGATGGAGAGAGAGGAAGAGAGGAAGAGGTGTGTGTGTGCGTGTGTATTGAAGGCGTATATGTGAATAGACCGATGGATAGAGAAAGAAAGAGGGTTGTGTGTGTGTGTGTGCGTGCGTGTGTGTGTGTGGAAGGTGTATAGGTGGATAGACAGATGGGTGGAGAGAGAGAAAGAGAGAGGCAGAGGAAGTGTGTGTGTGTGTGTATTGAGGGTGTGTTTTGTAGCTCACAGACCAGCCACAGCAGAGAAGAAAAGATGGATAGAGAGAGAGGGGGAGGAAGAGGTGTGTGTGTGTGTGTGTGAGAATAGATGGATAGAGAGAGAGGGGGAGGAAGAGTGGTTGTTGGCATGGCGATGGCAGTGACACTCCAGAGTCAGGTTCTCACTTGCGTCAGTGAGAATGACGAGTTCAGCACGTGCAGCCCAACTGTCTGAAGTGTGTGTGTGTGTGTGTGTGTGTGTGTGTGTGTGTGTGTGTGTGTGTGTGTGTGTTTGTGCGCGTGCGTGCGCGCGTCAGAGAGTGAGAGAACAAATTACTGGCTGGCCTTAGGGACTCGCTAAACCACTCAGCCACTGAGTACCTGAGTTTGCTCAGTGTGTGTGTGTGTGTGTGTGTGTGTGTGTGTGTCTAATTGTCCCTGATTATCGCTCAGTGTCTGTTTTTTTTGTTTGTTTTTGTTGTTTTGTTGTTAGTGTGTGTTTGTTTATTCACATTTGTTTACTATTTCTGTTTTGACTTGTCCACCTGCCTGTCAATCAAATGTGTGTGTGTATGTGTGTGTGTGTGTGTGTGTGGGGGGGTGATGATGGGCAGCTCTGGGGGATTTGTCTGTTTGTCTGGTAAATACCAAGCGTCAAAGATTTTCAATCACACACACACACACACACACACACGACACACAAACTCCATTTGCTTCAATTGCTGCATACACACCAACATCCGTATAAACACAATAAAGCCTTCGCTGCCTATGCACTTTTAAAAAGAGGGCTTTGCTGTTTGTGTGTGTGTGTGTGTGTGTGTGTGTGTGTGTGTGGCGGACACCTCCCTTATCTCTCCTCTCCAGATACTTTGGGGCGCGTCGTCAGTGGGACTGTCGCGGTGCGTCCCACCTGGACGAGCTGCACCAGCGTCTGGGGGAGGTGATGATCCGCAGGCAGAAGGCCCAGGTGCTCACACAGCTGCCCCCCAAAATACGCCAGCGCATCCCCTTCGACCTGCCCAAAGACGCCGCCAAGGTAGCACGCACACACACACACACACACACACACACACACAGATGTACATACACACAAGAGCTGCCGCCCAAAACACTCCAGTGCATCCCCTTCGAGCAAAGACGAAAGATGCCACCATGGTAACACAGACACAGAGAGAGAGAGTGACACACACAGACATGTCCCCCAAATACACCCGTACACACACACACACACACACACACACACCCCCACCTCCACCCCAACTGCCCAAAGACCCACTTGCATGCATACAAGACTGGCCCCCCAAAATACACTAGTACACACACACACACACACACACACACACAGACACACACCACCCCAGCTTCCCTATAATACACTTGTGCATGCATGCACGCACACAGAATATCTTCTACTGTCCAGCTGAACATGCCGCCAAGGGTCTTAACACACACAACACACACACACACACAACAAACACAACATACATCAGCACATTCCCAATGGTTTGTGTTAGAGAGAGAGGGAGAGGGAGGGAGAGAGAGAGAGAGAGGGAGAGGGAGGGACGGAGGGAGGGAGAGGGTGGGGGAGAGAGAGAGAGAGAGAGAGAGAAGAAGGGAAGGAAGGAGGCATAGGATAGTTTTGGAAAGATAGAAACAGTGAGAATGACAGATGGTGGAAGAAGGAAACAGAGATGAAGAGGAGGAAGTGAGAGAGGGAGAGAGAGAGCTGGGCAAGGAAGAAAGAGAGAGAATAAATTATGATGAGAGATGGAAGAACAGAGCAGGGAAGGAGAGAGACAAAGAGAAAGAGAGACAGGGAGAGAGAGTGACGGAGAGAATTAATGCTGGGAAGAGATGGAAGAACAGATCAAGGAAGGAGAGAGGGGGGGATAGAGAGAAAGATGGAGAGAGATGGTGAGAGAGAGAGAAGGAGACAGAGAAAGATGGAGAGAGAGTCTAAATATAGGTTTCATTACCGCATTATTGCAGGCCCCCGCCCTGTTTCTGTTGCTAGGCAATGGAATCCGATTAACACTAATTATCATTTTGTCTCACTTGCCCACCCCCCTGCCCACACACACACACACTTCACCACCACCTCCTCCCATCTCTCTCTCTCTCTCTCTCTCTTACCCTGTGTGTGTGTGTGTGTGTGTGTGTGTGTGTGTGTGTGTGTGTGTGTGTGTGTGTGTGTGATATTCATGTCATTGTGTCACTGAAGTGCTCCACCTGTGCAGTGCTACATGAAGTGCAGACTGCTGGCCAGCCTCACACCTTCCTCACCACCTCACACATCCTCCAGTCCCTCATCATCATCATCCTCCTCTTCCTCCTCCTCCTCTTCCTCTTCCTCCCACCCTCACACACATCTCAGCCTCTTCCCTAATCATCCTCCTCTTCCTCACACCCTCACACACACCTCAGCCTCTCCCTCTTCCTCATCCTCCTCCTCTTCCTCATCATCCTCATCATCATCCTCTTCCTCACACCCTCACACACATCTCAGCCTCTTCCCTCATCATCCTCCTCTTCCTCATCATCCTCATTGTCCTCTTCTTCCTCTTCATCATCATCCTCCTCTTCCTCACAGACATCTCCTGTCCCTCCTCATCATCCTCCTCTTCCTCCTCTTCCTCATCATCCTCATTTTCCTCACACCCTCACACACATCTCAGCCTCTTGTCCTCCTGTCCCCCATCCTCCTCTTCATCATCTTCCTCTTCATCATCCTCATCTTCCTCACACCCGTATAGACATCTCAGCCTCTCCCTCTTCATCATCATCTTCCTCCTCGTTACTTCTCCTCTTCATCCTACATATCTTTTGCTCTTCCTCTTCATCCTCCTCCTCCTCTTCCTCACATCCTTATAGACGTCACAGATATCTCGGCCTCTTCCTCATCCTCCTCATTCTCCTCCTCCTCTTCATCACTCTCATCTTGTTCCTGTTCATCTGCCTCGTCTCACCAGGACAAATGGAGGGAAGTTGTGTGTATTACGTGTGTGTGTGTGTGTGTGTGTGTGTTACATGTGTCCTGTTGAAAAAGCCCTGTGTGTGCTGCATGTGGTCTGATTATGCTGTGTGTGTGTGTGTGTGTGTGTGTGTGTGTGTGTGTGTGTGTGTGTGTTTAAATTCTGTTACTTTTCTATACTTTGTTGTCCTTAACATCATCTTGCTCAACACCACTCATCACCCTTT
>JASCQY010013603.1:0-10360 GCA_030264315.1 Sardinella tawilis
ATCTCTGACATTGCCAATAGCGCAACACATTTGAGCAAGCACACTCCCGCAGTTACTGTAGGAAATGCAATCTAGTTTCATCAGATATTCAACACATAAAATGTAACAACTTACTTTTGGCCTTCATATGGCTTTCAGAAGGCTTTGATAATCAAATTTTTAACTGAACATGTGAATTTTTTATTACAGCGATGTTTTTAGGAAGGGAAATATGTTGTGTTAACAGAAATGAGTCAAAACCTGGGGACACAGCTACAGTATAATTAGCATTTTAGATAACAAAATACTAATTTATGTTAGACATTTAGTTGGGACATAGACATGCATAGGAAATAAAAGGAAAAGAAAAGAAAATCAAGTCACTTTAGGAATAATATTTCATTGTAAAATACAGAGTTTAGCATCGGGGACAGCACAAAAAGGCTGATTTTCATTGTTTTAGAGTGTTTATGTCTAGGCCTAATGTTCTGAAATACTGTATGTACCTGGAATTTGCATCTAAGTTAGTATGCGGAAAGCAATACTCTACAATAAAAAGTGGTTTTGGGGGAAAAATTGTGTGTTAAAATGGGGGCAGAAATGACATTCTTTCGGCAGAATCACCCAGGTACTAAACATCTTTACAGTTTCCAGTGAAAACTTTCCACACAAAAAGGTCAACAAATATAGTCTAATGCACATCCCACACACAGACAGACACACACACACACACACACACAAACACACACAGTGCCTCCCAGACTTCTTAAGTTTCTGTATGCAGAGTCCTGAGGACAGGGGAATGTGCTTTGCATGATGGAGATCAATGAATCAATCAGGGTCGCTCCCTGTGCATTCATATCCATGGATTAGTCTATTAGCCCCTGCTATCGACCCTCTCGACAGGCATCACCTCGCGAGCCATCGACCTGGGAAACCTCAACCAACGCAGCAGGATTGTCACAAAACACACGAAACAACACACTCTAGGAAATACAAGGCTGCCAACATCCTTTTAGCAAAGTTGTATTAATAGACATTTAAACCTCTTTGTGAATTTGCTTAAAGTTGAAACAACATTTGGGTTCAATAAAATGCCAACTCTCTGCATATTCGATACAGTGGTGGCATCTTAGGACAATGTCTTAAAGCAAAAATTTAAAACATTTTTGGTGAGCCTTAAAGGAGAAGTTTGGTGTGAATCAATCCATAGCCCTGTTGTTAGAGGTCACTGAACGCTGTCTGTAGCAAAAAGAACGAAAATAATTGATGCAACATAGGCCGAGTTATAAACCAATAACTTTTGTTAACTGAATGGGGCATAGAGAAATGAAACTGAAAATAAGACACTATGCCCCATTTGCTTAGTGTTAGTTGCCAAATTCATTATTCGGTCTATGTTGTATCAAATTTTTTCATTCTTTTCCCTATGAACAGCATTATATGCATTGATTTACACACAAATTTCGAAAATAAACCACTAAATGTTAATGTTTCTCAATACATTTTCCAGACGGTGACAGGTCATCACTAAAATGTAATCATGTAACCCTAACCCGAAGCGTAACCCTAACCAGAACATAGGACCCGGGAACATAGGAATGACCCCAAATAGGTTGCTAAAGTTGCTAATCTGTAATGATGAGACTATAACTTTGTTGCTGTAAGGCGATATTGAGGCTTGTGTGTGAGCACAAACCTCGGCAAAGGCGATATGGGTCATTGACCCATTACAAATTCCAGATGGTTTGACCCATCACCACCAATATGTAATCATCTGTTCTTTGTCCCAATACCCATGTTGTCCGAACGTTTCATTCAAATCTGTGCAGTAGTTTTTGAGAAATCTTGCCAACAGACAGACAAACAAACAGACAGACAGGCAGACAGAAAAATTCAACCAAAAACATACCTCTTTTTGGCTCTTTGGGGGTAAAATAAATTTGCAGTGTGACAGTACTTACAGTATAGGAAACTATAAGTAGTGTCTTTGTGAACAACTAAACTGCACACTTAACACCACTCACATACAATGGAGTCAAATAAAGATTGAAAGGGTCTTCTTACACATATGGGGAAACTGTGGAACTAACTCTCAAGACATTTCGTGGTTTAATAGCCAACATCTCTCATCCTTGTCACAGTTTTATCCTTGCCACACAACATCAGTGGTCATAATCTGATATGAAAACCTTGTCCCTTTGCCAAGTACCATTAGGCCCTCCCTTCCACCATTTCCTCTCATAAATCTGTGTCTCCATGGGAAACAAAAAAACATATTATTATTGCTGCTGTGGCACAATGTACAACCCCATTGCAAAAAACAAAAAAACAAACAAAAAAAAAAAAACAAAAAAAAAAAACAAAGTGTGGATGTGGTAAAATTAATGAAAACAAATTGGATGATCTGCAAATCTCAGAAAACCATATTTAGTTGCCCAAACATATAATATTTCAATGTATTGACAATGTATTTTGAAATTTATGCAAGCTAAAGGTTTCAGAAAGATTTGGTCAGTTGCCATTATCCTTGAACATGGAGTGATGCTCCATCCACAAATGTTGTCTAAAACCATGCAAATATGAATCTGTTTATGCAGCTGAAAGAGCTGCATAAACAGATTCATGCACTTGTTTTAGTGCATTTCAGATTTCTATGACAAAGAGATGCCTATGGCCTACAGTATATAGGCAGCTTATAATTAATGTCGAACGTTATACAGGTTCTTAGCAATGAATTGTATATTTCTCAAAACTATGCATAATTAGAGGCAATTTTCATTGCCTGATTTTGAAAAATAACAAGCCTGACAACAACATGAATTGAATTCAACCCTAGCATCCTCTCTCAGCATATCAAGAGGATACCAGCAATTACTGAATCCTACAATCTGCTTGGTGGAACAAGGAGAGCTTAATTAGCCTGGTATCTCCCCATCGCTGGTCACCAATCACACAGGGCCATCGGCAGACGTGCCTCAACATTGGCTTTGTGATGCTAATTCAGACGAATTAATCTGGAAGATGCTAACGATCGGATGCACACTGACTTGATCTCCCACTAATGAACTGAGACAGTTATCAGAAGTATCAGTAAGTGAGTGTGAGAGGTAGAGGAGGTTGTAACACAGTGTTTGGATTTTGTCTCATTATCTCATCACCTTTAATATTACCAAGTTATTCATGTGAAGATTGGCTCTGTGTTCTGTGTTGTCTGTGTTGTTTACTTGACTGAAGAGGTCTGTGGTGCAGTTGATAAAGAGGCAGTAGAGAGCCAGTCCAGGAAAGCGGAGCGATGCACCCAAGAGAGGGCATCCATCGATGGACAGCCATCTGAGAAGGTCATCCTTTGAACCTCAGGGTCAGGAAGGATTTTATTTTCTCATGTTTCTGTTGTTAACAACAAAGGTGTATCCAGAGCCACAGTGGCTGTTAATTATAACTTGGCAGTATGCATGCAATTTTGTATTTGCTGCTGGGCATTTTTAAAAGAAAAATGTTAAAGAAGTGTACAATTCAAATAAACCTGACAGACAGTAATTTGTAGTGCATTTTTAATGGAAAGTTAAAGAACAGATTTGGACTTTCTAGTTGACTCAGACATTACTTAATACCATAGTAATACCGTAAATAAATAGTGACTTGAGTGATGCACCCACTATACTGTAGTCATGACATGGTGAAAGTTAGGCCTACTGGGACAGGTAAGACAACAAGTTCATTAGCATCTCAGAAATGATTATTAGAGATTCAAGAAAGGTGGTCCATACCAAGTAGGTGTAACCTGCAATATCCTGCACTATCCACACACCCGGGCTCGAACCTGGGACTCAGCAGCACCATGGACAGGGAGTGCAGTGCGCTAGCAAGTTAGCTAAAACCCTAGGGTTCCAGATTCACATACTAGCGTGACTGGGTGACTTTCGGGAGGGAGGTTTACCAACTCGCACAGCTAGGCTAGCTGGTATCCGTTACATAGGGAGTAGGTTAGCTTGGCAGATACTGCCTTTTCCATATCAAAGCATATACTGTATAAGCAATGGGCAACATTGCAGCATGGAAGTTACCTAGTAGCTTCAGCAACCTTATTGACCTTTTGAGGACCAGGAAACTGACCATAGACGACTCATCCATTAAATGACTCTTCCCCACAGGAGGTCACCAAGGCGAGCAGGTGTGATTAATATGATTAGTGGAATTCAGAGTTCGATGTACCTGCCCGAGGACATCTCGATTCTCAGCCCTCCGGCGCCACAATCCCACTTCGTGACCCCCACCTCCCGTTTCCCTCGATTGCACCCTTGGTGTGCTTTATAAGTGAAGAGTATGCAAGCCGCACTGCTTGTATTGCTCTTTCTTGTACTCTGATTATTCAATTCAGCTTTTACAGGGGAGAATACCTTGGCTCAATTACAACGGGCGGGATGAACGGCTTCAGAGCGGAGCTGGTTGTGCATGATAAACGAGCCGCATTACAATTCAGGGTGAAGACACAGTTTAAATCATCTACTCTAGCACAAATATCAGTCAGCACAGTCAAGTGTGAATGCCTTCCAGGATTGGTGTGAAGGTGCGGAATAATTTGTTTGATGACTTGCCGTTGCTAATTGCTTGGGGTGAGTAATATGAGGTATTTTATGTGCTCTTCTGGAACACATCGCATTTTACACCTTTCAGTCTGCCCCTCTTCTCCTGCCGTCTGAAAGTTTCACCATTTAGACACATGAGGACAGCGTGAATGTCTCTCATTTGCAAGTATAACAAGATATTAACACAGCTGGACTCAAAATGCAAAAATGAGCGACAAGGGTTCACATTTAGGGAAAGAATGCATCTTATCAGAATTCAGTTAAATTGCAAATTCTGATTCCAAAGTAGTGAAACCTATGAACATAATATAGAAAAAAAAACTACCAACACTCCTTTGCTTTCTTGATTATTTATTTATACATTTTGGAGTCATATTTCAAATATATTTTTCCTCTAAAATATTTTGTTACATGACAGAGCATATACAACACCCAGCACTACGAGCTTCTCTTTGTCACATTGTGCCGGTGCACCCAAGGAAAAAAAAAAAAAAAAAAAAAAAAACTCAAGTCAAAGCAAAACCCGGAACTCTGTAAGAATCGCCCACAAGAGAGTGATGAGGAGAGAAGACAATTTTCCTCGCTTGTCCAAACAGAATGAATAAAACAGTCATGGTTTTAGCCTGTGGCGGTGATGGTGGTGTGTGCTCATGTATGTCTGTGGGAGCAGAAAAAGAAAAGAAAAAGAAAAAGAAGAAAAAAAAACCTCACTGGAGAATTGTACCTGTAGTTTCTATAACATCTTTCCGTGCCTTATGAAGCAGATCCTTGACTGTACAGTACATGTGCTGCGTGTGGGTGGCCATGTGACTCTTGTGTTTGAGCACGTCTATGCATGTATGCGCAGGAGTGATTAAACCTATACATCTAGTCATACGCCATGTGGGAAGTGGGTTCTGAGAGTTTAAATGGCAGGCTAAGTGGAGCTGGTGGTACTATATACTCGCAGGGCTAATGCTTAGGCTACATGGTTGGAGTATCTTTGTATACAACCTTCATTTCATCTAGGGCTCTCTTGTCTTTTAATGCAAATGGGATGGATCCACACACACACACACGCACACACACAAACAAAGCAGACTTGGAAAGCTACAAAACCAAGAAACCTAGAGGGATAAACAAGAGCTCTGTTTACTAGTTGTCTTGTCCCTGCCCTCCTTTTCTCTAGACGTCTCATCAAGGCAGAAGCATTAATGACAGGGGGCCAGTGGGGTAGAGAAGACAGTGAGCCACTGGTTTTTATTTTCTTCCCTCATGATTCACATGTAGCCTATCACTGAATAATGCGTAGAACAGTCAAGAAGAGGTGTTATATAGCATGTGTGGTCGCTAATGGCTAACAGATCAGTGCATGACAGTCTAACCAGCAACTTTCAATGGGTGCTATTAGGAACCACAGGGCTGCAGGGCTCATGGAAATTAACTCCATATACCATAGGAGATAAACCTGATTGGCTGTGGATAATGTGAAGAGCGCAACATTGAGAAAAGATATGCAGTTCCAAAGGCATGCTATTTGTTACAGCAGAGAAAGTGACAACCAATAATATTAACGATAACATGAATCGGACGCTCAACTGCTGGTTAATCCTCCTCACCTTGCTTCCCCATGGCAGATTTGTTTACCCTTCAGTTTAACAATGGATTTTGCTGTCTCTGTTTGACAGTTGTGTTAGCCTAATAACAATTTAAAAAAAAGTCAGAATGACCTGGTTTTACAGTATGTGGCCGCAAAACCTGGCCCGTTGCTTTCCTTTCGCAACTGATGGCTGAGCTCACATCACCAACCACTATGAAAAGTGATAAATGCACTGCCTACAAAATCCCTTTCAGATAAATTCTTTGTAGTGAGTTTAAAGGAAACGCTGCAGAAATAATCAGACTTTCGGCCCCCGATATATGATCCAACATCAGACATGTGCTGATTAGGCCCCTCAAAAAAAAAAGACATAGCTTTGATTTGTCATCACAAAATAAAACACTTTAAATATAGATATATACTACATCATGTTTAATCTCTGCGTGTCTGTGGATTAAAGTGGAAATGCTGGATAATGACATCAGAGAGTTCTGAAGATGCAGGGCTACACACACACACACACACACACACACACACCAGAAAAGGACACCAGAAAACATGAGCCAACATGGCCGCTCTTGTTCCATCCAGTGCCCTCATAATACACTGTTAGGCAACACAGAGACAATGCAACAATGAGGCGGAAGCCCCCAGGGTCAACTACGGGTCAGTCTGGCGTGCTGTGGAGTAATTCTCCCCCCGCTGATGAACATGCCACAGTCCTCTGCTCCTCAGTGTATTTAATAACCATTTGCACACAGCGACTCGCAATTTATCTTAGGCACATTTGCCTGAAAGCCGCAGCGCAATTGACTTTCATTTGCACTGGCGGGCACAATGAAACACATTTCGTGGAAAGGGGGGGCTGGAGACGGCAGTGCCGCCCAAAGATACCACCCCCCCCCCCACACACACACACACACACCAATCCTCTGTGTGTGTGTGTGTGTGTGTGTTTGTGTGTGTGTCTGCTTAATGTAAGATAGCCTCCGGCAGGCCACGAGAAATATAACCATGAGTGAAGTATCAGGAGGGGACACCACCCCTCTTTCAGTCAGTGGGGGTCGGGGATGCGGTCATTATGCACATTATTCAAATGTGTTGTACTGGTGGAAAATGCATTCAACTAGAAGTACAATGTGAAGAGGCTGTTTGTCCTTGCAGTGAGGCTGTATGTAGTCAGCTATAGGTTACAATTAGACGTTCGTGAAACCCCACCCTTAGCTGCTAACCTCTACTGTATATATAACATCAGATTCTTGAAGGTTTATTTATGTCACTGATACACTATGGATAATGTATAAACAACACAATAAATAGAACCAGAGGGTGAGTCTGTCACATCTTGTACTTGACCTGGTTAACCTTGGGAGAGTTGATCCTAAACATATTTTGAAAGCCATGTTAATGAACTGACAACTGTGTTCAGTCCTTTAACATGAGTGCACTAACAGATTAGTGTAAGAAAGTAGCATGCTACTTTCAATGGGTAGACTGAAAAAAAAAACAAAAAAAAAACAACTACAACAACAACAAAAAAACAGCTCAAGCTAACAGAATGATACCATCAGTTGGATTTTGGTCCGCTTGGCTCAGCCCCTGACTCTGTATTCATGGTCACCACTATGCTGTAATGGGACTCTTCCCAGTCATATTTACAGAACATCTGAATTATACATTACATACATGGTTACATGTGTGACAGTACAGAGCCATGTGCAAGAGTTAGAGGAGAAGGTGGTACAAGAAGTGAAAGGACAGGCTAATAACACATCTACTGTAAGGCTGACAGGAAAGACTCTGATTCCCATGATGCATTTAGAAAATGTAGCAAAGCTGAGGTCTGACTGTGGTTTGGCTTGTGAGGGTGAATGATGATGATGTTGAATATCTGCTTGAGCATGTTCATATGTAAGGAGGGGTTGGAGCCATGTGCTGTGTACTGTACGTGTGATGATTTTGGTGCTGAGACAAGGAAAAATATATACTTATTTCACTTTGGATTATATACAGTAATATAGTCTTAAATGTCCAATTCTTCAATAAAATTCTCTTTTTTCTCTCTTTTTTAGGGGGTTTCTCTGTAAGAGGCACAAATGGTTTCTTCCATTGTGATTGACATTGTCTTATTGTGCTCCTGAAGAATGCCTGCACTTCTTTTCTGCTATGAAAACCACTGCTCTTGTGTACTGTACACTTCAAACTCCAATAGAACAGACAACAATCAAACACAGACTTTCTTTTAAGAAGGACCCAGGACTGTTCCTTGATGCGCTGTGAAGTTGGAGAGAGATGTGTGTGAACTATGTGTAGCTTGTGAGAGAATTATAACCATTAGAGCAATTTATATAATATGGCAACCTGACCTTCATACAGTATGAAGTTATGGGTTGTTGTGATGGGTTTGGCGCTATGAGTAACATGAGGAATACATATGTGCCTATGAGTACGTACAGTATTTTGAAATTATTGTCACAATATTGCTAAACGGATACACTGACATGTGTTGCTAAATACTCTATTCAGTAAGACCAAACATCAGTCAAAATTAATCTGCAATGGCCCAAACAGAGAAAGCTTGATATCTTGTGTGGTTCAACCATAAGGGACACAGTCTGTCTCCAAGGTCTGTTGTCACAATCTACGCAGTGTGAAATCCTGCATGACATTCAGCATCGGGAACACATGAAATCAATATTTTTTTTCTTACCACTTATTTTTGATACCGAACATAAAGACGGGGTCGAACAGACCAACATGTAAATACAGTATCTATATGGCCCCCACATATATCTATTGCACATCACCTCCTTCAGTTCTCATTCAACACAGTCCCCCCATCCTTTGGCAAAGAAAGGGTTTGAACTCAGAAGATCCTCGTACACACAGGGCCAAATCCATTCCAGATAACGAGGAAAAGCGAACGCCGTCTCATCAAAGAGTAATTGACACCCAAGTCTCCACTCCAATTTGGGGTCTGTTTCAACTATGTGGGTAGTCGATGACCATCCTGGTTAGGCAATAAATGTCCGGGAAGAGTGGAAAGACCTTTCTCTCTCTCTCTCTTTCTCTTTTTTCCTCCTTTTTCATAACTCTGTCTCTCCTGTAATCCCCCAAAACCAACAATGCAGGATCATGACTCATAAAGAAAGCAGACGGACGGACAAAAGGTGCCCACTGGCACGCGTTAAATCAGACAACAGAACACCACACAGGGGTAAGAAAACAAACAAAACAATAAAAGGATATAAAGTTGTGCTTCTTCAGTTTCACTTTGATGCAGTCAGCAAAGTTATAAATGTCCATAAATTGTTGTTGATGTTTGTTCTGTGTTTGTTGACCTGTTGACTTGTTTTGATGTTACGTCGTAATACATCTTATACAGATAAATGTAATGTACAGGTTAATTCCTTTAAGGTTTGCACAACCTTTCACCGCATAAAACCGGAGGCAAAATTTCCTCCACCTGTCATCCATTTCCTGCTTTGCTCTGCTCTCACCACATTGGCTGGATGCCTACAGTATATCTACACATTGTCTGGCTTCCTCAAGCTTCCTCTGACATCGATCCCAGCGATGGGAGGGCCAGGGGGCTTCATCAGTGGGGTGGGGTGTTGAGGTAAGGATCCCCCACCATCAGTCACACAACGCCCACCCACCATCTCCAACATTAGGTCCCAACAGCATCATCTTTGGTTGAGTGTTCGACACTTTGGTGTGTCTGAGACAGGCGGGTGGTGGGGTATGGGGGGAGGGGGGCGACGCCGTATATGGGAGATGGGAGGGAGAGGGGGTGGGTGGGGGGAGGGAATGGGTCGGTGTAAACAACGAGGGGCTAAAGTCTATGAGACAACACTAATCAAAAAAAAATAAAAAATAAAAATACGATACATGAGAGCGACTCGAGTGAGTGAGGAGATGGTACATGACATCACACACAGAACAAAGATGTGTGTGTGTGTTTGTGTGTGTGTGTGTTTTTTTGGGGGGGGTTAGGTGTTAAAGCAGGGTGAGTCTATGCAGCCAAGATATGCAAGCACAGTCACATAGTCTGACGACATAAATGGGCATCCTTATTACTCCACGAATGATGAGGTCTCAGTGTTACTGACAGAAAGAGGAGAGGAGAGGAGAGGAGAGGAGAGACGAGGAGAGGAGAGGAGAGGCGAGGCGAGGCGAGGAGAGGAGAGGAGAGGAGAGGAGAGGAGGGGCG
>JASCQY010013614.1:0-22597 GCA_030264315.1 Sardinella tawilis
CTTTTTCCTATGAACAGCATTCAGTGACCTTGAACAACAGAGCTATGGATTGATTCACACCGAACTTCTCCTTTAAAACCAATTGCTACTGTTTGGTCTGACTTCAACCAATTGCTACTGTTTGGCTGTGAGGTACAGTGTGTTGCACGCTGGAATGCATTGTTTGAAATCCCTGTTTGAAGCAAAGGGAAGCAAATTGTTTCCTAACTATATGCTGGAGGCAAATGAAATTGGCTGGAAGCATTAGGCGGAGCCAGCCTGGCTACCGGAGATATGCATAGGCTATACACATTCCAAGGCTTTTTTTTTACACAGGCTAGTTTCATTTTAATATTTGTTTTGGGTTTCTGTTGAAATGATTTCTTTTGTGTATGAGCCTGTTGCCATGTTGCTAAGGGCAACACCCACTAATCGTGCCAGGCTGAAGTTAAAAATAACTTTGGTTGTCTTGATTCACTCCCACACTATAAAAAAGGGAATGTCTGGGCATGCAGTTTTGGAAGTAACACCTTACATAACATAGCATAACAATACATTATATAACCTGTGTAGTATTGTATATATAAGGATCGTTTTGCTCAAATAATACAAATAGGGCCTACAATTTGTAAGAGTGGTTGATATTGGACTTGCTAGTAGAGCATGTAAAGTTTAATTTGAGTTTTGTACTCACTTTGAATTAAAACACATGCTCAAGTCCAAAGGATAAGCACCTTTGTTTGGTTCCTGGATTTTTGGTGGTTGGTTATCACATGGTGGAATGGAATACTGTTTTCTGATTGGCTGACAAGGTGTCCATTACGTAAGGAATAACGTCCGCCGAGGTGTCCCGTTATAGGGAAATAATGGACGAGGTGGAATCGTTCTAACAGTCCAACGGCGAAGCCGGAGGACTGTTCTCTTCCGCCAAGTCCATTTCAGTTCACTTTTAAAAGGTGCCAACGACCTGTTAAGTTGCTGTATATTCCCTAGGTTACTGACCACAGTGAGCTTGATGATAATAGCTGATTCCATTTCTGCTTGCGAGTTCAAATGTCATTTTCTATTGTCGCCATAGTTACCATTCAAAAGGGCATTGATAAAGAACGGTGATTAAAGTTTTTTTTACCAGATCTACTTTATAGGTGTCCCGTTATCTAGAAATATGGCCTGCAATGGACCCTGACTGTCTCCAGACACACATGCAAAGTCAAATTTGAATTTGCCTGTGCTGTGTTTGGGTTCACCCCATTGATCATGCTGTTTACTATGTCAATGAATGGCTAAATACCCCAAACACACATTACAACTGATGAGGGTATTTGGATGAACACTGAAAGTTTTGTACCTTTCTGTTTTAGTCCAGTATTTTAAATAAAACTTTCTTTCATTATCAACTGGATGTATAAATGAACCTCCACAGACAACTACTCTATTGATACCACAGCACACAGAGCCTTGATATGTTTGAAATCATAGTCATGTATCATTTGCACCTGCACTCTGAGAATGGACTTTATTCCCATGACATGTCAGGGTCTCTAAATACCCTACGCATGTGGTTTTGGCAGAGGTGTTAGCATGCCCAGGATGACATAATGTAATGGAGAGTGGGGGTGGGGATCTTTGGCCTTTAAAAGAGGAAGAACCTCTCCAGTAACTTCTGTTACAGATAACCCATCAAGCCCCAGGCTCTATCTTTGCTTTGTTTTGGATGGCCATGGAAAGCCATGGTGAGTGGGCCGTTGAGTTCCTGTTAATGAGCAAATGTGGAAATGAACTAGTTTCACACAGGCTCCAGCTGCAGTAAAACATGACATTAACACAGACACAGAATGTCCACAGCCATGCTAATCCATGGGTGTGGGCCTGTGGGGTAGCTGTACATGTACTGTACTGTGGGAATGAATTTTTTCATACAGTACTCTTCTTGTCTGTGGTGTATGACCACACCCATGTGTTACTGTAACCAGTTTATTAAACATTTCCTATAAATAATCATGGTGTAATGAGCAAGTAGATTTTGACAACACACAAAAATATAATATTCGCTATCCTTTAAAACTATTTTTTCTTTATTAAAAGGAACATTTAAAACACGTTCACAACTACAACACAGGACCGAAATCAGTTTAACAATTACAGCACAAGCCCCCCCCAAATCCTTTGGCTCATAATTTGTTTCCTTTCATTGCACCCATCATTGCCCATCTTGCCAATCTCCACTCTGTGATCACACCAGCAACTGAAATCACTCACTCAACGCAGAATCTTTGCATAGCACATGGGATGTAAATTTCAATAATTCCCATCAATATTTAGTTTTAATTATTCAAATTTGTAATGATGCATTACATGAACATTAAAAAAAAAATGACGAGTCCCTCTCCTCTCACTGTGGGCCGAGACTGAGTCGAGACCGAGTGTTTGAAAGGTCAAGTCCAAGATGGGACAGAGAAGGCAAAAAATGGTCTTGCGACCGGAGTACCACAACAATACTAGATGGGGAGGAGAAGGAAAGAATTTGGAAAAACATAGACCAAATAGAGAACTGACAGTTTATGCTAACGCAATGGAACACTGAGTAATGAAAGTGAAAGTGAGCTTACTGTTCCAATGAATAAACATAAGCAGCAAGTTTGTGTATGTTGATCCAAATTCTTTCGTTTCCCTTGCTATCGACAGCACTCACCAAGGTTGTATAACAGGACTATGATTGGAATTGTTCTGAACCGTCACTTTAATAGTCGGGAAAATTACTTCCTTTTAAGAGAGGAACGTCTTCATCTGTGACGTCTGGCTATCTTACTGAAATAATGAACCTTAAAAACAGTTCATATTGTGATGTCCCACTCCTGGGACACCAGCAGTGTTAGGTGATTGAGTAATGATAACCAACATATGTTAACAGGTTTTAATTAGACATAATCAGAAACATCTCACACAAATTCTGTACATGTGTGCACACACACACACACACACAAACACACAGTCACAGTCTTTTTAAGGACATCCTGTGTGATCCGTTTCAACAATTACAGGATGTGCAGAAGGACGTGACCTGTGCCATCCAGTGATGTAGTTTATAGTTTGATTGGAGGAACTGGATGTTAGGAACTGTTTATTCATTATGTGATAGTATATTTACTGGAAACTAGACATCCTATAAAACACTCCTGACCTCAAATAAATACTCCAGCCTCTAAGAAATACTCCTGACTTCAAAGAAATACTCCTGACCTCAAATTAATACTCCTGATTTCTCTTAAGAAATTTGAAATGCAGGAAACTTTGCAGCAGTTTTGTGTTTGGATTGGATGATCCTCACCAGTCTCTCAGAGGGGGGCTCTGGGTGGGTCTCAATATGTTTTCCTGCTCTTCCATCCTCTGTCCTTGTGCCCTGGAAGTTGTTTAAAGCTCCATGTAATCAACGATGTCTCATCTGTCAAACTGCTGCAGGAGAGGGGGAGGAACAGGGAGAGAGGAGAAAAGAGGAAGGTTAGAGGAGAGAAGAGGAAGGTTAGAGAAGCGAGGAAGCACAGGTGCATCCTTTGTGGATGCGTTCTCAGCGCATGATCACTGACTCAAATCGAAAGTTGTCAAGGTGAAAATCTTGACCTGTTCATTCATATCCATCAACATTGACCTTTAAGTGATGCTGCTGCTGTGTCATCAGTAATGATGTATTTTAGAAGAGATGCTTTTCATGTAGCCTATCATACTGTATCTGTCTGTCCTTGATTCCTTCCTTGATCCTTCTTCCTTCCTTAAGGAGGGGTACAGACAAAGTAAAGGATGGAAGGGGGGCTGAATTAAGAAATGTGATGCAGCCTTTTTCCAGGAGGACAACATGTTTATGTCTAGTTGATTTGTAAATGGCAGATGCTTCTATCCAAAGTGACATACAATACAAAAATTACTATATCAAAAGCAAGTAGCCTACTATGGCTATAGCTATAACTGACAAATTTATGTCAGATTACAAATCTATGAATTTTCTTAACTAAGGCTGGAACACAAAGCCTAGTGCATAAAATCTGAAGATCAATAAATTGATAAAATATTCAATGCTCTGTTTTCCAAATTATGGGGGGCTATACCCATGTCCCATACTGCTGTGCAGAATGTTCTTTTTGGCCGACGCATTCTGGATCATCTGCAAATATTCACAGCACACGCAGGGAGTCCGGCCTAAGGAAGGACCATAGTCAATGCAAAAAGTTGAGCTGAATACCTTGTGAGCTAAGGTCTGTTCTAAATGTGTATGTGTAATGTGTATCTCAAGACTGCACCAATAGTTTTGACAAAAAAAGTCTATCATCGACTATCATGCCACCCATATTATGTGCAGTATGATCTAGTTGGGGTCAGTGTGAATGACACACACTACTCCGACTCACCAACGCCCCTAGGGGGCGCCAGCAGACAATGCACACTTGCTCCATGACTGTCATTCCAGGACCAAGGCCAGCTCCAAACCACACCTGCTTTCTTCGGCTCTCAGGGGGGAAACACTTGTCAACTACAGTTTGTGAGCTAATGAACCTCAATTTCAAAGTTTTGAGGGAGACTGAAGTAAATCTATTTCCACAAGCTTCTGTAGCCACAGCCACATATTCTGGAATTTCAACAGACTGGCATTTTTTTGAGAAGTTGCATCGTTGGTCAGCCAGTGCATAAGGTAGTAAGTCAGCCAGTATTTTTTTCCATGTAGAACTTTTAGAAGACAACTAAGAACAGACACTACATGGAACTCTCCCAGTAACTATGGTAACTCCAATAAAGAATCAACTGGATGACTGTAAGAGAAGAACCACATGTAGCCAAAGGGAAGACAGTACTAAATTGATATAGGAGTGTTGTTATTGATATCATAAGAGATGTTATCTAAAGGGTGTGTGAGCCAGTTCACACCCAGGTATGTTGTGATTAAAGAGGAGAGACTGTGATGTGATCTCGAGATATGAGTCAGTACCAATTGGTTACGTGATTCAAGTTAATATGTAGCCAGCCATGTGACAGTATGCCCCCAGGCCTATTGTGTGAATATCTAGAGAGAAATATGGACAGTTTGTAAGAAAATAAAGAGAGAGACGTCAATGTTGAACAGCTGTATAGTAGGTGGTGCGTGAGAGAGAGAAGGTGAAAAGGAGGGGGCAGTGATCCCGCTCTGTGTGTGTGTGTGTGTGTGTGTGTGTGTGTGTGTGTGTGTGTGTGTGTGTGTGTGTGTGTGTGTGTGTTTAAGAGCAGTGTAATGCATGTGACACTGGGAAATCCGGAGGAAATGTCACCTGATGACGAATTTGTCCAGTACATGCAATGTTCCACCGAATGCCTCTACTTTCACCATCCCCTTTATGATTGCAATTGGTGTGAATTATTGGATGAACCATTAAACTTGCAGTCTTGGGCCAAAATTAAAGCCATAATACTTTTTATGCAATGTTACTCCATTAAATACCTCCTTATAAACATTAAAATTAAGGCAGATGCTATTTGCACCCGGGTGTAAATAGGTATCATTGTTATTCATACATGGTGTAAATGGCCATTGTTGCTATTTACACCCAGGTGTATTTAACTTGGCACAGTAGACAGGCACCCGGGTGTTCCTAGACAGAAATGCTATTTACACCCAGGTCTTCATAGTCAATAACGCTATTTACACCCAGGGCATAAACAGCATACTGTATGTATGGCAGCCACCCAGGTGTACATAGTCAAAAGTGCTATTCACACCCACATATGCAGTTAACAGCACCATGTCTTAAACAAACACGTTTCGGCGTAAAGCCATCCTCCATACACAGACATGGTGCAATAAATTAAAAAAAGGTTAAGAATCTAGTGAGTGTGGTTCTTTGGCACAGTGGAATTGGATACTTTTAACTTGCACCCAAAAAAGTAAAGAGACTTTTTGGAGTTTGAGTGCACCTCTCTCTGCTATAAATTGTTCATAAAGCATTCATGACTGTTTCATAACACATGACTAAACATTCATACCCGGCCTTTCATAAACAATGGAAATAACAATGGAAATAAAAGTCCAACGGTCTCAAAGCAGCATTACTGTTTTTGTTTTAAACCTGATTATGTCACATCTAAATATCTCATGATACTTTTTAAAACATAGGCTATATATTAACTTTAGAGAAGTGCTTGCAGGAAGCCCTTTGAGAAATACTACAATGGATTTTTTTGCTCCCAAACCTGCACTGAAATACTGCATGAGAGGACAAATTAAAGCAGTATGGCTGCTCAGACTCACCATGAGGGGGCATGATATCCCTATTCAGGGTCATTCTCTCAGAGTAATCATATTTGTAACCAGCCTAGAGGGCTGCAACCTCCCTCTGATTTGTGAAACACTGACCTCATAATTTAACTCTGAATGAGCTACTTTGCGACTGACTCATAGTGCTGCCTCCTGAAGATTTGTTTGCCGAAATCTCTCTTTGTGGTGCTATCTGTTTTCTCTTCTTCTTCATTCCACTCCATTTCATCAAGACTGGTTTTAATAGTGCATTGAGGTCCATGTGATGTGTAAAAAAAAACACATTGTATAGCCTACATTCTAGCAGTGGCCCACAATGCATTGGGGTCAGCCTGAGACCATACTTTTGGGCTAGACTGATGCCTTGAAAGGACACACTATACTTGTTGGGTAGAAATACAGGGTTAGTACCTCTGGAACATGATGCATTGAATACCCTACTGTGGGCAGCTGCATAGAGTTTCATGAATGATGTAGGCTACATTCCAGTGTTGGTTAGATGGGTAGGCCTAACACTTTATTTTAAGGGGTCACTGTTACTGTACAGTGTGTATATCTATTCAGGTAGAGTGGTGTAACCGGTGTAACAATAGGCTATGTAATATCATGTACTAGTGTTGTACTTACATTGTGTAGGCCTATCTTTATTACAATGCTGTGAAGTGTTATTTTATAGTACTTTGCCAAAGTGCTGAATTCATCCAGGGAGGCAGTGGGATGAATTGAGGCCCAAGGCACCCTATTGCTGGAGTGGTGCATCCACTATAGAGGCCAATGATGTTCAAAAGCCTGAGCTCCTGATTTTTGACCCTGGATGAATGTGTCTTTGAACAGACCAAAATAAATCGTGGATTTCCTTAAAATGGATGTGTGTTGTGAAGGCTGTATAATAGAAATGTTTAACCAGTCTATAGCGCGTAATAACCATCATAATTGTGTTCCTTGAAGACGAATCAAATTTAATCTACACCCGAAGTTCTTAAGGGAAGATGTGTTTTCGAGCGCTACAAAAGCTGCCTGTCTGTTTCCGCCCGGGGTTTGGGGGCACGTGCGTTTATCAGTGAACAACACAAGAGAAAGGTAACATTAAAGAGCACTTACCTTTGAATGTGTGTCGCCATGGGTTCCCTCTTCAGTTTTGCCGCATTTATGTCCATCAACCGTGAGTATTTGGAGATTGATAATGTGAACTGCACTGTAAACTATTGTAGGCTACTCGGGAAATGTTTTAGTGCCGTCTGCTATATTCATTTTAACTGCATTATTTATAACCGAACTCTTTACTTTTCGTTTCCAGATATCATACATGCTGTTGCCGGTCAGCCTGATTTTGTTTTTGGTGTCACTGGATCCAATGTTACGATCGGCAGCCAAGTATTGATCTCATCAGACAATCCTATTATTTACTGGTACCACGAGAACCTAGTGGGAGATATTAAATTGGTTACCATTATAACCCAATCTTTACTGGTTCATTCGCATTATGTAGGAACCCTGCCAGATGCCTCGGGTAAAACTTCCCTGACTCTTATGAAAGTTGCAATGTCAGACCAGGGACGCTACTTTGCTATTCGGGGATTACCAAGGGGGGCAATTGCAAGTGGCTCCTCACAGTATTTAGTTATAACAGGTAAGACAGCATGCAAACGTAAAAAATAATTAGGATTTAGGTCGATTTTGCAGCACATATTAGTCTAAAGCCCTACCCCACCACTATAATTATGATTAATGTGGTCATTTAAAAACAATTGCTTTCAAGGAGTTGTTTTGACATGTAGCTTAACCACTCCTAATTATTTGCTTTGTTTAGACACGTCTGCACCAACCATGCGCGTGTACAGAAGTGCGGATGACCTTGACTCTCCCTTATTTCTCTGTGAGGTAACGGGAGCAGGTGCGAATTGGAGTGATCCTTATTGGCAAATCAAGGTAGAGGGGACAGTAGACCTAATAATGCTGCGAGGAACGACATCAAAAAGGATCGGCTCTGATGGAGTCTTCACTCGATGGTCTACCGCCAGATTCAACTCAAGTAGGCCTAATGTGATGTGCGTGTGTGATCACCAGAACCAGACAGGTGTCGTCTTCACCAATGAATTAGAATTTTCGGATGGTAGGTTCTAAGAATTATGCCTATTTCTCTCTCCAGCCTAGTTTCTGTACGTTTTCTTTATGTATGACCCACTGCCCATTATTTCAGCATGTATGCACTCTGGGGCCACTTTCCCTAGGCCTTGTCAACCCTTAGATGCATAGATGCATAAGCGGGTCAAAAATTACCCCAGTGGATGTTTTTTTTTCAATATCTTTGCCATTGAAAATTTTTAGCATTCAATCTTCCATGTATTACTCAAGTAGGTTGTCTTTGACATTAGGCCCTTTGGATTTGTATGTATTTTTTATATTTTTCAAATAATTGCATTTTCTGTATCAATACCTCACTTCTGCATAGGCGGGGTCAAAAATGACCTCAATCATGTTTTATGGAATTTCAAAGGTTAATCCTAGGAACTTTTTATTTTTTTCAACTGTGATTACCAGTCCAATACAAGATAATTAATAAATGATTGGAATATGTTTGCAAAAATATAATATTTCTTAAAAAAGTATACACCAAAGAAGCCCTCCACAATACCATAGGAAATGAATGGGGGTCAATGGGAAACGCATGTTGCGCCTTAGAAGGGCAGTGATGTAAAATGCTTTGTACTCAAGTAAAAAGGAAAAAAAAAGGATTTACAATCATCAAAAACAAGTTGAGGAATTCATGGAGTCATGAATGCATAAATTTATTAATGGCAAAGATATTGAAGATACAGTATGAAATAATCCAGGTCGTTTGTCACTCATTTTAAAGGATATACAGTATATAAAGTGACATAAACTTATGAATGATCATGCCAAACATTATTTTTTTTGTCTTTTGTTGACCTAAATATAATGGAAAACATAATGTTTGACAAAAAAATAAATAGAATTAATTTTAGAATTTTAGAGTTAGGCTACTTTAACCTCAACCTCTAGGCTTCCTTGGGGTTATTACAGTGGTCTGGATCATTCTGCTTCATCTCAAATTGTAGGCATCTCCCCTTGACCAGCTTGCTGCCTGCCCCCAGAATATACTGTGAAAAAGTCCGGTCTCTGGAAGCAACATAGGGGCACCACAAGGGCACAGGCTGTGCACAAAAACATAACAAAACATTTCAGCCAAATATCAACAAAATGGTCAGCGGAGAGGTTGGGGGTTAGTGAGCATGCACATGTGGGTGGGGGACAGTGAGCAAAGTTGAATTTGTAGCATGAATTTGAGAGTATAAGAGAATAAGAGAGCTTTTGAAAAAAATGTCATGTAGGCCTAGGTCTGTGCACTTACTGGCACAGAAAATCTGACATGGTTTGATTTAGTGTTTTATTTCACAAAAAGCAAAAAAAGAGATAAATTTGCTGTGTTTTTTAATAGGCCTGCCTATATTGATGCACTAATTATGTCTTCACTTAGGCTTACATATATATTTTCTAGTTGATAGGCCTATCTGTACTTTAATGCCTGCAATAACAAATCTCAGGCAAAAAATAAATAAATTGACAACTACTAGGCTACTACTAGACCTCTATTGTCTTTTTATAGCCATAGCACAAAAAGGAAAGTTATCAGGAAGCCAGACCTTGTTGTTGGGCATTACTGTGACAGCTATTTAAGGTTATGTTAGGCTGTAGCCTACTTAGCAGACCCTCTCCATAGCCTTATGACAAAATACAACACTTTTTTTGATACAGTTTAAATGAAATGTAATTACTGTTTCTTTCACTAGGTGTAACTACCTGTGATTGGCTGTTTTTCCTGAGTCCCCTGTGTATTCTTCTGATTGTCCTTACATCAGCGTCAGCCGTGCTCTGGACACGAAGACTCCGCCGACTCTCATGTCAGGACAGCTGAAATGGGACAAGACCATATCCTACTACTGTAACTTTTTTTAACGATGTTGTCTATACGAAATATTGAGGGTCACATAAAGGAATGATAGGCTATGTTGTAACTGATGAAAAAAAAATAGACAGCAGAATTAAAACATTTGAATTTATTGTTTCGTTTTTGTCGCCACAAAATAAAGTGTCAGTCTATGTGGGCGTTATTCAGCTCAATAAAATGTGAGTGTGGTTTTGAATATAACAGAATGGAACAATGCTCAACATAGGTTTCCAGTAAACAAGATAGCAACACCCTCTGTGCAGGCCTGTTGTGGCTGTAGGTAGCTCACAACAGCCTGACCACACATCAGTGTGGGCACATTACAAAAATATCTGCTGCCTTACATTGCATGCAAGCAGAGATTCACATAATGATCATTATTCAGTTTTCTAAATTTCTTATTTGGGTAAATTAAATCTATTCAATATAGAAATAAAAGGAGGCATTATATTAGATGAGGAAAAGCCATGAAAGAACAAACAAGACTGCGATTTAAATTGCAGCTGTTTCTCAGCCATATGCTACTTAGTCTAGATGTGACAAGACTTCTTGTCAGGCAATGTATCCATACATTAAAAAAGTGATTTTGTTAAACTGGCCTATCCATTTAATTTATCCAATGAGTTATTGATTGTTACAGAAGCAACATCACAACAACCTGACCATCCACCCAATGTGGTCTCTGTGCCAACTGTAATGCGACTGTGAGCACTTGCAAATATGGCTATTTGACGCCTTAAATTGCATGCAGGTACAGGCCCATTCACTCAGGTTAGGCCTATCACAATTACCTCCGCCAACGTGGTTATGTTTTCGGTCGAGTTTGTCTATACTCTGTAGGACATGTCAGCAAGTAGGCTACAAGTCTTCGGACCAACATAACGTTTTTTTTGTTTTTTTTTTTAAGCTGTAAAACGCGTTTAAACTGAAAACTGCCTTAAAGTAGGCTAGCTTACGAATGGTCCACTCTTACCAGCGTGTGACAGGGTGAAGTAAGGAATGGGGACACTTTTTGGTAGATCACAAATAAAATATTTTAAATGCTAAAAAGGATGACAGTGGACATTTGTCTTTATCACTTCATGAGTCTCTGCTACATTTCTGTAGGCTACCAAATATATCCAGCTAAATATAACATTTTGCAAGATTTTAACCTTTAGGCTAAAGACAGGCTACCTCAGTCTAAGAAAGCACTCAAATGGGACACCTACAGTCAGGTAAAATGGGACAGTTGTATTTTGAAGAATTTGGAACAATTTACCTTAGGCTACTTCACCCTACAGAAGAACTAGGCCTAGGCTGCCTAGTGTAGCCAACAAACATGTCGGGAATTGTGTCATAATGTTAAGGACGAGTTTAATAAGAACTGGTTTTAGGGAAACGGGCCCTGATTAAATTTTGGTGGTGATCTGTCACACCGTCTGGATTCAGTGTGTCAATGACCCAAAGCCAATTGCTTTGGTGGAGTTTTAGGCTCTTCGAGTGTTTTTCTAGTTTAATGAGGCTATGTTTTTTCTTTTTTCTGTTTTTTTTTATTATTATTTTCTTAAGTTAGCTATGTCCAGTTGGAAGTTGATCTCTCACTGGGATACCTTCGATTTCTGTTCGGTAGAAAAATAAAAGGAGGCATTTTGTATGAATAATTCAAGCCATCAAAGGTCAAACAAGATCAACAATTGCTGCTTTAATCAATGCTGCATACACAAAGGATTTCGGAAGATGCCATACACCAGAGGAAACATTGAGTGCTTTATTCTGAGAAGATTAAATGCAAAAACCTGATGGCAATGACTAATAGGCCTAGCCTAATTCTGCCTATAAAACCACTACGGCATTCCGTTGATACTGAATTTATCAAATGCAAAAAAAAAAAACCATGATATGCTGTGCAACACGATGTTCAGCCCATTCCTGGTGAGTGCATCACTAGGGCGACTGCGCAGTCACAGCCCTTCAACAATTGCAGTTTATCCTCGTCTTCATCACAAGCTCGCAGGAGACACCTAGAATGGCCCTACCAGTCTTCACCATTTTGATCCATGCGTTATTGGTTGGTAAGTCAGCGTAGCCTACTTCGGCTAATTAGACCTGTTTGTCTTTCTTTGGACATATTCTGCTGATTTATACACAATAGGCTAATGCATATTACCACAGGCCCTGTTTCTTTTTGCAGACTTTTCGGTCAGCCATTGGGACGTTATAGCTGCAAAGTTTGGTGAAAGCGTTTCAATTGCCTGTCCATGTTCTAAACTCTTTATATGTGATGTTAATTTCATCCGTTGGCTGAAAATCACTTTGAATGACACCGTAATATTCATAGACACTGTCTGTGAAACCTGTCGAATCTATCAAAGAAAAGAGGGCTCCGCGATTGAGCTGATTATACGGCAGGTTGAGAAAGATGACCAGGGGCGATATTACTGTGAGAACAAGACATCAAGGACTCCAAAGTTTAAAGGCAAGGGAATGCTTTTGCAGATTGAAGGTGAGAATAAAGAAATCAGTTTTAAACAAGTCAATTGTAATGAATCCCAAACCAAACCCTAATTTTCTCGGGTGTATAGCCTACTTGTAGGTCATTGGTATTCCTCTCACCTGATAAATACAACGCTATTTCCAGACCCAGGCCACTGGACCAAAGGTGAAGTGACCCTACTACCAGAACTATTGAAACCAGAATTTAAGCGTCAAATGGTGCTGTACTGTCTTGTGAGCGGTTTGCTCTCATCAAATATCAGCATCACTTGGCGTTCATCAAAAGGACAGGACAAACCCGGTCAGACCTGGGTATCGGGCAACTCAGAAGGGTAACCAAATTAATCAATTAATTAAATTAGTCTATTTTGCGTCATGCAATTCTAGGTAGCCTAGTTTTATAGGCTTTTGTAAGCTTTTCAAACCAGGCTATGGATATGTCTAGGCTATGTATTCTCCATTTAACTAGGCTTAACTATTGTTATTATTAGGCTATTATTATTAGCCTATTATTATTATTATTACTTATTGTGTAAGGCTACATCCATTTTAACCAATACATTATATCCATTTTTTATACTGTAGATAGCTACAGATAATTAGCCTATGAACCAATAAGGATTTAAACAAATATTGTTTCCTGCCTGTTTATTCTTAGGTTCACTGCTGGAAGTCAGCTTCTCATAAATGTGACTGGTGAAAAGGACTTCCATATTTCCCCAAATACTGAGGAGCACAACGAGGGGTGGTGGTGTGAGGTGTCTCAGGGCAATGTCACCTTCAGAAGTAACATGACCTCCCTACCCAGTAAGCACGGCACAGGTATGCATCTGTCTATGTAGGCCAACTGCAGGTTGCTGTCTCAGAGGCCACAGGTTTACTGACTCTCTCCATCTGATGAAGTTTCAGAGTGGTGCCCTGCTATGCTGTATTCCTCCGTGGCACTTATCCTGCTGTGTGTGCTATCCCTCCTCGCGATCACCTCTCACTGGCTCCTGGACGTATGCAGAGGTCTGTCTCTCAGTGGGCAATAGAGCAGGGAGCATAGATAAGCAACAAGCTAAGTATTAGAGCTGCCAAAAAATACCAACCATTTAAAAAAAATAGCTCTGTAGATATTCAAATTCAAGTTCATGTTCAAGTTCAAGTTGGATTTAAATTATTTGCCATATAGGCCTAGTGTAACACACAATGGGAATGGGAAAACAGACATTCAAATTACATATTAGGACAGGTAAACAGTGCAAAGAGAGATTAGATCAGATTAGATCATTCGCAACAGTGTTGGCACAACGCCTCTTTCCTCACCCACAGTTGAGCACATGGAACAGTATAGTAGTTGATGTACTGTAGGCTATTAGCTGGCTTAACCTATGTAGCCTACTGATGCTGGAGGGGTTTTTATTATTTTTCCCCATACCGTTAGCCTGGCTAACACCAGCCTAAATCTCAAGTGAGATTTAGTCTGGGGACCACCTATACATTTTCTCATACGGGATTTCAGGTTTTGTTTGTCCAAAAGTTTGCGCATCGTCTTGCCATCTCTCCCCGTTGTGTGATTGGTTCCCAAATTCATGCGAAAATTTTGACCATGGTCTCCAGGGTGGGTATTCCCAGGCTAGGGTAGGCTATCAATTTTGAAATTCTATATTGAGACAGACACATATAATACAAACTACACTTACTACAGTATTGTAGATCAGAAATACCGACAAAATGTTTCCCTTTGTCAATGAAGGGGAAATATAGGTCTACATGTAATTTGACATTTCTATTATTTAATTATTTCTAAAAAAAAAAAAAAAACAGCATAAATGAAATATGCACTGTATCACTTGTATGTTTTTTATGTTGAAGATGAATATTGAGAAATGTGATTTCCTCAAAAGTCTGTTTGTTTACTGATGTAGGCAAAAGAGTTTCCATCTCCAGTGCTACAGTGTCACCCTCTCAGGTATGCCTAATATTTATTATGCAATGCTGAATTATTTGTATTTTTGTTTATCTATGTGTTTGAACCACATACACCATCCACGCACAGTGCACACGAATTAGGGTAATGATACTAACATAGTTTAGTGATTTTACAGCTCAACCAGCCTCCCGCATCCAGTGGACAAGCTTCAAATCGAGACACAGAAGTGTACAGCATGCTGAAATGTTGGTATTCTGTTCATTTGAGTTTTTATGAGTCAATGCGTAAATCCTAGAACAATATCAGAATGCTGTGTTGTGTTTTCCTTTAGTTACACCTGTCAACACCATGTCTGCATCTTCCCACCAGGTTAGAGTGCACTCACTGTGTTTCAGCACAGGATTGTGTAGAACATAAACCTTTACACTTAACATTTCATTACATTTCCTTTGGGATTAATTGTCTATTTATTTTTATTTTTATAGCTATGTACATCTGCTGTTACACACTGTTTTTGTTCACTATCTCCCTCAGAATGACAGAACTGTGTCAACCAGTGTGACATACGCTTCCCTGAACTTTCAGCAGCCTCCACCAAGGCCTGGCAGACGACACAGAGAGAGAGAGAGACGACATAGAGAAACAGATAACAGTGACATTCATTTTCACTGTCCCTGAATGTTACAGGTGATAAAACACGGTGATGAATGATTAATTATAGACAACAAAATTCTGTATGCTTTTCAGGCCATTGCTTGGTCATGTCTTAAAAAGTTTTTTTTCCTTAAGTACAGCATAAATGAAATATGCGCTGTATGACTTGCTGCCTTATTTTTTAACGCCATGTAAATAAACATGTGAACAAAAAATATTCTTTTGCTTTTGTACCAAGGAAGCTTTGATATTAACTTTGAATCATTTCTAAATTAAGTTTTACTTGAGGATAACTCAGAATGTGATGGTTGACAAAGCACCTACCTAAGTATTTAATTAAAAACAACAGACTACATGTCAACAGTGTTGGGCAGTAGCTTCATTACAAGTTACAAAGCTACTAGTTAAACTACATTTTTGAGTAGCGTGGCTGTAGTGAGGCTGTTTTCTGAATCTGGTAGCTTTTCATTAGTTTAGCTATTTTTTGGTCATGTAGTGTGGTAGCTTTCCCTGAGGCTACATTTTCAGAGCATCAGCTCACAGCAGCAAATCTTCCATCTACAAGATCAATTTTTGCCATAATGTGATGCATTTGTTGCTGAGAGGTGCCACAATTAAAAACAAAAAGGTCCACAATGTATAGCAAAACCAATCGTATGTCTTCTGTCACTCACGTGTGCACACTGGACTAAATTTAAAGTTTTAAACAGTCATATTAAAAAACAGTATGGACTAGAAATAGTGCAAAATGCTGGCATCATATACTGTACAACCATAGGGAAATCAGACCTTTTTTGGGACCCAATAAAGCACACACATACACATACTGTAGGCCTATTATTCTGGTCTATGAATGTGGAAATAACACCCAAGGGTTATTGTTTTTAAAATGTTTTATCTATGTAAAAGTACAATTACGTACTATTTAGTCAGTTGCTATTGTATGACTATTGAGAGACCACTAACAGAATCCAAGCAGAGGGTTAGATCATTTTGTTTATTTATGTTTTTTTTGTACATTAAAAAGTAACTTCACATTAGTTAAACTACTTCTGCCATTTTTTTTTTTTTTTTGCAACTTAACTTGCTACGTTTGGTCTTCATGTAGCTTTGGTGTAGTGAAGCTTCATCTGATGTGGAGTAACTGGTAGCTTAGTTTACCACATTTTCTGAGTAGCTTGCCCAACACTGCATGTCAAATGTAAAAGATTATGCGCATTATGCAACATTTGCTGCAACCCATCCAATGCAAAAATACAAACTGATCGCCTGAGTCCCCAAGGGCTGTTTTTAAGAGAAGAGGTTGCTAATATGTTGCTATAATATAAAATAATTGTAGAACTGTGCGGGTGTTATCACAGAAAGTGAGAATGTAGCTAACAAATATGACACCAATGAAAACCATTCTCACAGTTGCAACGGCCTTACAGGCTGATGTTTTCTCTCAGTCATCCACTCCCACCCACCATTGTGAACCTGTTAACTGTAGGTGATGATAATACATGTCTAACCAAATGCACACCACCCACACTGTAACCACCTGTCCACACCATACACGCAACTTTGGGGCACTTTTTTCCACTAGTCAAACATATTTCTCACCACATTGAATGAACTTGCACCTTTGTAGCTGACATTGTACCTTTGCACACACCACAGCAACATGACTGGTGTAGAACTAATGGACTAGTTACCTTAACACAAAGGCACACAAAAACCTCTGAACATTTTCAGCAATGTCATGCTTGTTCTTTTATTTTGTGGTGGTTCCTGCCTTTCGCCCAAAACGTCTCAGTGCGTATCCTGGATGACAAGTGGAGAGTAACACTTCCTATGACGTAAGCATCCGATAATAAGGATTCTTCACATAGCGGTGAAAAGTTACATATTGTTACTTTACTGTAAGACACCACAAGATGTCACTAGGCATCTAGTTGCACATCTCAGAAAAGTTTTGTTTGTTTTTACATTCACTGTGGGCCATGTTTATTTGTGTACTTATTTGCTTATCTTTTTACACAGATATCTTACACCTTCATTCCCATTCAGATACTGCAGTTGTGAACTCAAGACCGTTATCGTGGCTTACGTGTAAATAGAATAAGTCTGAGAATGCTTTGTTCACATCTATTTCGAAGGGGCATAACCAGCAGTAAAATGAAACTTTGCACCTTGAAACACTTACTTTTGTAATTTTGTCATAAGGCCAGTCACATCATGTGCAATGGCTTCATGCAGTTATTTACTGTAGCTTTAGGGAAGATACAAGCCTGTTATGTGTGCAGGCCGAGTAAAATGGTGGTGATGATGATGATGATAATGATAAAATGTGTAGCTCAACAAAATTTAATTAATCTTTTATTATGTTATATTTACTTATGAAAAAAGTATTGCGCATTGTCCTGGGGTTCTCAAGAAGTTTAGGTAATTGGTAAGATTTGACACTAAGGCTCTAAGAGTTAGACTGCTTGTAGTCTGTTGAAGATTCTGGAGATGCTTCTTCTCTGTCCAGGATCAAGATTATATCAGACATGTGGGTTTCGGACATTTGCAGAGATGACGTTTCTGTCTCTATGTTGTCTGTTTCAGCCTTGACCTGATCATCTGCTTTTAAGCAACACATTAATTTCCGCAAACAATCTCTTGGGGTATTTCTGTCTATGTGTGGCATGTGACTCATAGGTTGTGTTAATCTTGAGGTAAATAGGTTTTGTCCAGGACATCGACTCGATTCACCAGGGTCAAGTTGTACATCTGTTTTTCTCCCAGGTGCACTGTCCACTGAACTTTCCGAAGAACTTCTTTCTCTCTGCATGATCACAATGATATCAGAAACGTTTGATTTGGAGATGTGCAATGCTTCTTCCTGTGTCACATTCGACAAGTCTTCCTCTTTGGTCTGGTCTTCTACATGTATGCAACACACTAACTTGCGGAGGTAACCTACAGATGCAGGGACTCCGGCTGGCTGTGGTGCTCTTGAGGCTGGGGTTGTTTGCCTAGGACACTGATTGATATTGGTGACATCAAGTTCTAGGTCAGCTTTTCTCTTAGGCATCTTCTGTTCTGAGCTACAACCTGCTTTTGACCCACTCAAAGTAGCTTCTGGAAGAGGGTGCTTTACTTCCATTTCCAAGAGAGGAACATCTCCATTTTGGGAGGCGGTTAAGTGGAGATTCTCCTCATTTTCCACACTTGTTTCCTCCTCCTCATCATCATCATCATCCTCATCCTCAATTGTGCCATCAGAACTCTCTGTATCATAAGAGAGGCTGCCATCACTGACCTGTGAGTTAAGATCCTGTGCACTGGTCTTCTTGCCCCACAGGAAGCTCCTGACCTGGTTCTGGACTGAGTGGTAGATGTTCTGGGCAGTGCTGGCAGTGTCAAGCCTATTCTCTGCCGACCTGAAGGATCCAAGTGAGATTGTCAAACTGCTCAAGCCTCTCACTAGGCTCCCCACAATGTCTGTGGCCGTGGAAGGCACACTGCCCTCAGGTGCCTCGCCAGTCTTGGTCTCGGACAGCTTGAGGACGTCAGAGACCTTCTCCACGGCCGCCATCTCAAACTGCGGACTGAAGACTCTCTGGCCAGCGGCAGGTAAATGCACATCCCTTGGCACCCAGCGAAAGGCCACAGGCTTCCCAGAGGAAGCCAGCTCTTTGAGCTGAGTCATGACATTATCTACAACATGGGAGGTCAAGAGGGACACCTCCTCCTCTCTTTCTTTGGCAGCCCTGAGGCGTTCCTCCTCCAGGTCGGCTAACTTGTAAGCATCAAAAATCTGACTGATCACTTCATTTGTGCACATTGTAGTGGCCTCTTCCTCCTCCTTGGAAGGCATCACAGGCTCTTCAACACCATTGCTAGCTGCCTCGGCATCCTCAAGCTGTTGATTTTTGCTCTCAAGGTCAATGCTAGCTTTGACCTCAGCGTCCATTTGAGCATCTTTACCTGATGAGCAGCTAATTGAAGTTATTCGAGCGAAAAAGTCAGAAGCATCCAGGCTTGCTGAAAGAATATTTAAAGTCTCCTCTTCTAGTTGGAGGAAAACCGCACTCCATCCCTCAGCGGGGTCAGAGATTGAGACTTTGCCTGCGTCACTGTTCTCCAAGGCTGCCGACAAGGCTAGCTTGGCCTCTAGCGCAATTTCTGCAATGGCAGCACTCTCCTGTGGTGACTGTAGTGGGGATCTGAGGCATAAAAAATAAATAGCCTGAGTCAACACTTTGACATATGTTTTACACTATCTATGCCACTGATCTTAAAAAAAAAAAAAGTTTCACATGCAAAAAGCAAGATTACCTAAATCAGCAACACAATTCGTAGGCTAAAAGCACTGATTCTGAGCTAAATTACAATTCACAAACCCAAGGTTGCATTAAATAGAAAGCAATAATGAAATCTAAAAATTAAAAAGTGCAGGTCTATACATACACAGAAGGTCTTGCAGATGATTTGGTGCTCTGAACAGGGCACTCTGTGTTTTGACTGGAACTGAAGAGTTTGCTCTTCTTGTAGGTAGCATCAGTCAAGTGTTGTACAATTCCTACACATACTCTAGCAAACTCCTCTCTGGTGATCTTATTAATAAAAAACATAGCCTACATAGTTATTTTGGTAATACACTATACCAGCAAGTGTATGCTACTAAGTAACCAAAAACAACCACAGTAAGATGTCATTAGTCCATGTTTGACTCACATTATCCAAGTTCTTTGTCAAAGATCTCCATTTCCTATAAAGAAAAATTAGGCTTACCATAGACATCACACAATAGAAGATGTCTACATGCATGAAGCCAACTGTGGGAATCTATTTTCAGGACAAGGCAGCCTAAATCAGCTGACGCAAGAAACATAATAGAAATATTGCTGGTAGCTCAATAAAAGACCATAAACCTACTCATGGTTGAGATTTTCAATGATGGCCATGATATCTTCACGTGTCCTCTTATCAAGGCATACAGTCCTTTGTTTCAGAGACGGGGGTGCATAACGTCCATGACCAGAAAATGGCCTATTTCTCAGAGCCATTCTTAAAGATCTGAATAAGAATAAATATCAAAAAGGTCTAATTCTTCTTCTTATTATTATTATTAGCCTATTATTATTATTATTATTATTATTATTCTGTCCCGCCGAATAGGTCTACCATTAAGCTTTTCATAGTTCTGACATATCGATAGCCATAAACAGCCTGTGCCAGAAGGGTAGCTAGCCCATTCCTAGGCTATGACAGAGCCATAACAGACTGCGCTTCTAGTAGCCTGGGCTACTCACTACTATGTTATGATGTTATGATGGTGCTAGCCTATTCCGTGGTGTAACCTTGTCAGACATCCATGTCAAACTTACCGTTGTCTCGTCAGACAGACTGGCGCACTTTGTTGGGAAAACTACGATGGCACACCACTTTCCTTTCTTTCAACAATCTTCCTTGTTGACAACTTTTGTGGCTCTGTCAACGGACTAATTGACGAAAGCCATGGAAACGCCCCGTACCTACAATAGAACTGTGATGAAGATTGCAATGGAATATTACATTCGTTTTGAACCATCACGCTCAGTTTATGAATGAAGATTGGATTCGGATACATCGACGGAATCTGATTGCATGCTCTATCCTAAATTAGGCTACGGAGACGCGCGTCACAGGCCTAGGGGAGAGAGGGGTAAAATGAGCTAGGGTTAGATGAGCCACCCCTTTTTTCTTGGAAACCATGAACAAATTTATTCATGTGATAGGATTTGTAGGTAGGCCTAGAGGGAACCACTCTTCTCTGCCTGTGAGAAAAGCGTGCATGGTAAATGTGGCACAGAAGATAGGAGTAAAAATTGTGAGGTGAAAAAAAACGGCATACAATAATATTCAGATAATACAAATAACACATTTTAAAGCTGCAATAGCAAAAGTGTAGGCCTAGGCTACTACTAATTTTTCTTAGGCTGATCCTGCCACCAGGTATTGAACAGGCTGCTAAAAAGGCCATAGACCTACTTGCCTTGTTAAATCTTGAATAGCCTCAATCAAATATGTTATGTATTATTGCTGCGATTCTGTTTCATTGTTTAAAAAATATATAAAGGCCCATATATGATTTTTATTGTTCTGGCTCAACTTGCCCCTCATTTTATGCAAGTGCCTTACCCAAGTCAGGTATGAAAGAATAACTAATTTCAGATGTAGCAGGACACTTAAAATTTTAGTTTGATGTGAAAATTGCATATCAAAACCTCTCCAAACCAGAATGTGAAAAGTGCCTCATCTCACCCTCTCTCCCCTACACACACACCGGTTGATCCGATGGCTCAGAATTTGCTTTTAGATAACATTTACTTTTACAGGTCTACGACCCTGATGACCATTTCAGCAGTGTAATGTTAGCCTAGGCCAGGAGTATACATGGAGTTATTGATTCATATATTTGTTTATTTTAATAAACAATAAACTCATATATTACATCTATCGGTACTTCAGAGACACTTCATAAATTAACAATGTTGAAGTAGTAGGCTACAAGGGTGATAATGGTCTCTGTCTTACATGGGTTGACTGCCCTCTTGTGGAGTCAGAGCCTGAGGTACACTTGGTGATTAAGTTTGCAGTTGACTCTCCAAACCAACCAGTGCATCCACCTGATTTAATTGGTTACTGGCAATGGACATACAGTAGGTAGTAACAGACCTACTGTTTAACACAGACCCCTTTCTGGACTAGATATATCTGTCTCCTTAACATTAAAAAACTCTATGCAGGATTTTTTTTTTCCAGATTAATTTACATTGCCCCGTTTTTGACATTTCCACTACATAGGTTACTTTATCATGCAAATGTTGCTTGCAGTACATTGCATATTTATGTATGTGTCTTGCCTATTGGATAGCCTATATACTACATGTCTATGTTGAATGTATAGATAGTTAACATCTACCAAAGTCATATTTTTTTTGTATGTAGGCCTAAGTATACTTGGCCAAAAACTGGGTCTGATTTCTTTCTGACTACAAACACATCTTTTCTGCTACAAACAGCACACTGCTGTCCACCAGTCCAAGAGCCTAATGTTCTTTTCAGTACAAAAAATCACAATAATTCTCTTTTGATTTGTTTTCCCAGATATGATACACATAAATGAGTTCTCCTTGCTTCTTCTAAAACCTCTGAGATACTAATTTGGGATTTTATTTCTTATTCAATGCCTGCACATTTGAGTATTCAAGTATAGTCAGAAAAGGATTCTAAAGTGTCTTTGAGCCTGTTCACATTAGTCATTAGAATGTGTCTTGGGTAAATCTGATTGCAAGTGATCAGCCAAGACACATTTGTT
>JASCQY010013654.1:0-10359 GCA_030264315.1 Sardinella tawilis
GAACGCCCCTCACGCCCCTTTAGAGCTCAGAACGCCCCTCACACCCCTTTAGAGCTCAGAATGCCCCTCACACCCCTTTAGAGCTCAGAACGCCCCTCACCCACCTTTAGAGCTCAGAACGCCCCTCACGCCCCTTTAGAGCTCAGAACGCCCCTCACCCACCTTTAGAGCTCAGAACGCCCCTCACACACCTTTAGAGCTCAGAAAGCTCAGAATGCCCCTCACACACCTTTAGAGCTCAGAACGCCCCTCACACCCCTTTAGAACTCAGTCTGATGATGTGGGCCCCTTTTCCAAAACCACACTTGCCAACTAACCAACTTCTTTAAATACAAGAAAGAAAGAAAAAAAGCTTCTATCTCCAATAACTGCATGCTTGTGGTCTCAGCGTTCAGTCCAAAATTAGCAACTATGTTAGCAACTTGGTTGGCTGCAATGCAATTTCCCATAATCAAGCAACTAAGCTGCTAACTGGTTAAAAAGGATGGTTTTACCAACCACAGCCCTGAGAGTTCTGCTGTGGGGGGTGTATGACGCGTCTGCAAAAGGGGGAAGAGGATTCTCACCAATACTGTCCAGGACCGCTGTCTTCACCTCTTCGTCCTGGTCTTTGTAAACGGATGAGATCTTCAAGAAGGCCTCGGCTGTCTTTGAGGCATCGCTCACGTCCACCTGAGGAGACGAGAGACCCGTCTGACTCCATGCCTGGACCACCCACCCGCCCCATGTTGCCATGGAGTCTGAGGCTACATGCCTGGACCACCCACCCGCCCCATGTTGCCATGGAGTCTGACTCCATCCACCCGCCCCATGCCTGCCATGGAGTCAGACTCCACCCACCCGCCCCATGCCTGCCATGGAGTCTGAGGCTACCAGAGGCCACAACAGTAAACAACTGATACATTTGGAGATACAAGTGGACACCATCTAATTACAGCAGGACTGCTGAGTAAACTACTGTATATTCATCCGTAGGTTACAGTCTTCTTGTCACACATATCAGGCAGACACAGGGCAAGTAGGGTAAGTGTTCTCATCAGAGGAATTTTCACACCTCGTGAAACCTGGGGGCCTACAGTAAGTATCTCTGGGTGAAATGCGCAGCCCTCGTAGGGGTCTACATGGTCTGGCCTCTGGCGTCTTGGACACATGGCAGCTCTCTCCACCTCGGCTCCTCTCCCTGCCAGGCTGCCAAGCCAGATATTCTGCTGCTGGATCTCTGGGCTACATACCTGCTGCTCAATGAGAAGAGAGCGTTTGGCGCCCAGACGCAGCAGCTTGTCTGGAGAGGGGAAGCTCAGGAAGGAGGAGACGTCGGGGGGGCGGGGCTCCGACAGAGGAGTGGTCATCTGGAAGTACACACACAGGAAGGGTTACAGGCTGCTCTGACAGACGTACACGCTTGAGGTGAACGCAAAGCCAGCTACGCTGCTATGCCCCTCATGTGAGCCCGTCAGAGTCATCGGCTGCTGCTGGGGCTGGTTGTCCAATGGCCTCGCTACACTTTCACAATAGCAGTTTGGATCACATCTCAAATGCAATAATACACTTTTCTGAAGAATACTGTATATCAATGTATCAAAAACATTAGCTGGAAGAAGCAGATGTCTGTGTAAATAAACAGGTCACAGGCTTGAAGCAGAGCAATATGCTAGCGATCAGAAAGATTACGAATGATTGAAATCATAAATGTTCCGTAAGCTAACCTGATTGACACTGTGATCTTCCTCTTCCTCATCCTCTTCCTCCTCTTCACCCTCTTCCTCTCCATCCTCATCCTCCTCATCCTCCTCATCTTCCTCATCCTCGTCATCCTCAGGCTCTCCCTCGTCATCGCTGCAAACACAAAGCGTCATTCATGCCATTGCACAGCAGGCCCGAGGGCCCAGATGGGGGTCAGGGGTCAAAGGTCAAAGGTGCCTTGTCAGAGGCCCGTGCTGTACCTGAGGGAGCCCAGCACGTCTCCCATGTTCATGTTCTCCATGGTCTCCTTCAGACTGCTGCACCCGTCCTCGCCCAGAGAGTTTCCTGTGCACAGCAACAGAACCCATCAGAGGACGACTCTGCTCTTAAACACATCTCCATGGCAGAGCCGTAATCAACATCATCAGGGAGTTTAATAGGAGGTGATAGCCATGATTATGCCTAGATTGATGGTGCAGGCATATTGTGCAAATTGCCATTTTACATAATGTCTTTTTTAGGCTTATTTGAGCGGTCTGCTGGTAGATTTTGACACCGTTCAGTTGAGATTTAAACAAGGATTGGCACAATTCACTTTCTAAGTCAGTGCAAGCCGCTGGTCAGGAATTGTGAATATATCCCCTTACACATTTTGATAGGCCCTGGACTTCTTAGTCCTGAAAAGCTACCCCAAGGCATTCCAAGATGGTGGCATTCCAATAAAAACATTCTGCTAATCATCTGGAGCTATTTCAGCAAACAGCACAGCACAGCACAGCACAGTGTCCGATACAGACTAGAGTGTTTCAAGCCAGCCAGTAACATTCTTCATATTTGATTAGTCACAAGAATACACACTACATCTTTCTACAGCAACCTAAACAGTGTGGCCTTCAGGAGGGGTAAGAGACTGCAGAAATAACCACATGACATCATTTTGCGACACCCAATTCAATATTGACATGAGGGCAGTGAAACCCTGAGCAGACAATGCAAAGCATCTCAGAAAACTCATGGGTAGAGTCACAAACACGTCAAACGTGTCTGTGGTTTACTCTTTCACTTTGTCTCGTTAGCTTAGTACCATTGAGGTCGAGCTTTTCCAGTTGTGTCTTCTGCTCCAACGCCCGCGCCACCGTCAACGCAGCATCCTCAGTGATCTCCCCGAACGACAAGTTCAGCTCCTGAGGGCAAGAGGTTTCACACAGAGCAGCATTAACACACACACACACACACAGACAGTAAACCATACCTAGACATTACCCAGGTCGGAGACACAGGGATAACACTGAAGTATGCATTTGTAATAATTATATGACAGTACAAGATGATGAGACATTGTGAATGAATCAGGAGGATAGCCCTCATCTACCTTCAGAATAGGCAGGCCATCCACAAGAGCGTCAGCAATGGCCAAAGCTCCTTCAGAACGCACCAGGCAGTCCCCGAAGTTGATGACTTGCACATTGCGCAGATGCTTTAGGGCCTGCAGATTCAATCAAATAGTTATGGGCTTTACCACAGTCTGAACATCAGGCATGCAGAATCAGGACCCTGCCTCTGTGGCTACACCTGCTCAACAACAGGTGACAAATGGAGACGTCGACACTACTGTCCTTTTCTCTAATGAAATTATCAGTTGAAATATTTCATAATGACTTCAGACTTCATCACTAGACACTTCAGGAGGCAATCTTGGGTAACCCTTTATTTGAAGGGGCCTACTAGAGTGACACATCTGTCATTAACATGACATAACAGCCATCAGGAACATGACACCTTAATAACATTTATGACTGCTGTCATTAAATGTCATTCCATTTCTGTCATGTCTGCACCCCAAAACAGTGTCAACTTTATAAAACCACGCAGCCTTGTTGTTTCACATTGCTAAAAAATGTGCTGTCGATAGGTATGAGAATGACAGATTATCATGCATGGTCGACCAAATAGTGAAATGGCAGACAACAGTAACTGATAAGGGCATGTCTGTTTCGTTTTGATATGCCCTAATCTTTTAGCGTTGGCACCCAGTTTGCAAATTCAGTCTACGTTGTGCCTACTGCTGTCATTCTGATACCTATCGACAACACTTGGCAGCCTCAGACAGCAGGGCTACGGGTTGATTCACTCCAGATAAACCTTTAATGACAATAGTCATAAACATTAAAAAAGTGTTATTAATGTTCTTGATACCCGTCATGTCATGCTGCTGACTGATTCGTGTCACTCTGACGTAGACCCCCTGAAATGAAGTGTTGCCCAATCCTATTGGCCATTTTCTCATACCTGTGCCATGGCGATAGCGCCTTTCTTGGTGAAGGTGTTGTCATTGAAGTTGATGACGCGGATCTGAGGGTTGTGTTGCAAGGCTCCGGCCATGGCTGTGATGCCCGGGTGATTGATGCCGTTCTGGGGAATGTGAATCTCCTCCAGACTCCCGATCAGCTGTGGACACAGAAGCCATACGATCACTATACCCATACATACATGCATACATACATACATACATATCATATATGTAGAGAGAGAGAGGAGATTCCTCCATGTCTAGGCACAGGCCATATCATTCATCATGGCCATAAGCACCTGGAAGGCCTGGGCAAGAGCTGTGGCTCCGTCGTTCTCAAGGCGGTTCCTGCCTGCGATGAACACCTTCAGCCTGAGGGGGGCGCCCTGAGCGCTAGACTGCTTGTGGCACTCTGTCAAGGCCGCTGCTAGGATCTGATGGGGTGTTATAGTGTATGTTAACATGAAAATAAATAAACACCATTTGTGTGCAATAATCATTGGTTGGCTTTATCTGTTTTTTTTCATGAAAAACTCCGGCCCCCACCTTGCCGCCACCTATGCCCATGCCACAGTTGTTGAGGCGGAGCTCCTGAAGCGTGTGGCAGGCTGGGCTCTTGAGCAGCTTTTCGATGCCCTTGACCCCATCTGGCCCGAAGGCGTTATCGCTCAGGTCCAGCACTCGCAGACAGGCACCGGAGGTCATGATGGCTGCTCCCAGGGAATTCTGGGAACAACAAGAATGAGAATCTTTCTTGTTGGAATGGAATGGAACAGCTTTCTGGAAGGCTTTTTTTTTAGCTTGATGAACAGTAAGCTATAAATGCGTACGGACACCTTGCCTATGATGTGTGCACTGAGAACTCACCAGGGCCGGAGGAATCTCTGAACGCAGGCGGCCCGTGAACATGTCACTCCAGTAACAGCACTGAAAATGTGGGCAAAACAAAAAGAATGTATGACATCCAGGCAGGATAATACTGTGGCTAAGACTGTATGTTATGTTACAAATAAAACCGTATGTGGCCAATTAGTCTGTTGGTATGTACAGTACAATATGTTAGCAATGTATGCTAGTCAGTTTCTATGCAGGCTATTCCTGCAACTCAACCATTTTTTCTCACTGAACAATCTTGTGCTTTGTTTTGCCTGGACATGTACAGCAGTGGCAATCTCTGATTCACAGGAGGCCCAAGCTAACTGCTAAACTGCCAACTAACCCAAGCTAACTGCATGTACCTGAAAGTCCCTCTTGTCCTCCAAGGCCTTGGCAATGGCCTGCGCAGCCTCCACCCCGATCGTGTTTCCCTCCAGCCGAAGAGCCTGGAGGCCCTGGAACTCCTTTATCTCTTTGACGATATCGGCAACTAGAGGAAGAGAGGGACATCGGGAGAGAAGGCCAGAGATATTCAGTATGGCATCTACAAATAACACCCCACATGTAGAACCCTTGCAGGTAGGCTACAGCGCACTGCCTTTGCTTGCATGTGATTGGGCCAGATCCAAGGACTGCAGCACAGAGGGATATGACATATCAGAAACGGGGCGAAGCTCTTAGCAAAAAGTTAGTGCAGATGTTGCTCCCATACAGTTCAAGCCTTTAACATAGCTGTCTACATGTTAATGTCACAACAACAGCAACCAGTCTATCTGGTTATACACCTAGTTTATACAGTCAATGGTTATAAACCCATATTGTAATGATTTCATCCTATTAGATTCATTTTGCCATTAAAGGGAACATACATCCATTATATCAACACAGACACAAGTTAGAGCACTTGTCCAGCTCACCAGATTCTGCATTGTCCAGCTTCAGGCCTTTGCCCTTATAGCTGAGTTCTCCCTCCACCACCTGTGTCTTGGCCAAGGAATCGGCCAACTGCGCCACATCATCTGCCATGATGATACCTGAAAGAATTGGATTTCATTTGTTTAAACACCACTACAGCATCACCACATCCTGTAATCAGATGACTAAAACAGAACATTGTGAATGACAGGGAGAACCTACTGCAATTTGTGTACATTTTCCTCGGGGCATATGCTACCATACATCTCTTTAACATCAGAACCCCCAAAACAGTAGGCCAACCTATATGAATATTACAATTTAACCCCTGCATGCAAGACTGGCCCCGACATCAAGTTCTTGGCAAGACAATGTGCTGTATTGGAGACTTTCTGACCCATAAATCAGCATTATGGTCCTCTTAGTGCAAGGGTGACATTCGCTGGTCACAACACTCTGCCCCGAACTTTCAATCCTTGCAATCCTTTGTGAGGACTTTAAATAGCGCACTAATGAGGCTGTTTAAGAACAACGTAACGTTAGTTTAAATACAGATTAAAGACACGCTTAAGACGGTAGCGTGAACATTTCCGAAAGATATCAGAAAAATAGCGATATTTCCAGATTACTACACGGCAACATTAAGATAACATTAACAGGTAAAGTTGACGTAATTCAAAAACATGAACATAACGTTACTGGGTTAGTATGTAAGTTACCATGTTTTGAACAGGAGTCTTGTCCTTAAGGTGAAATAGTGTAACCATGCGGATATTATTGCATCCTACAACAAAATTGAGGCGAGTTATTATCATTTGCTACCGTTAACTTAAAATTATGGGCAACTATTTTGATACTTGACTATTTTGGCAGAACCACATGCGCCATCAACAGCTCACGCTGGCTAAGTGGCTAACGCTAGCCTGTCACCTACACGGCAAGATTTGGTCGATATACGCTATATTGAGTCTTTTCAATGAATTGCAAAGGAAGGCGTGAATAATGGTTCATAAAAGCTGTTGCACTAATTACCTCTGGGTCCAAGGGTGTAGCGATCTGGCAAGCGTCGTCCCCACAGACACCACCACTCTTCCCTGTACAGTCCAGCCAGTCCCGCTCGCGTCGATGACGTCGGGTAGTTCAAAAACCGGTCTCCGTCTCCCTAATGTGGATCCAAGGGACTTGTAGTCCTTTGTCGCATTGTTTCACTTTTCCCCCAGCAAGTTTGACATTTATTATTGAATCTAAGAATGAATGGAAAATATTTCGAAATACAGAATATACCTTTAATTGGGTTTGCCCTTATAACACTGATCATGCAATAACCAAAAGCTATGAGTAAGTGATCTGGTTTATCACGTTTGAATCCCATTTGCCATTGTGTATGTATTTACGTAAGACCACTGCTGCAGCAAGACATGTTCATGCCCACGAAGAAGTATTGCAGCCGCAGTGGTCACAATTTCCAGAACCATGCAGTACTGCACAACTGCAAGACCTAAATCTGTCCAAATAATTAAGGGGGCATTCGGTCACTCTGTGACCCGGAAGTTTGCTTGTACTAGAGCGAAACAAGGAAGGCATTTCAAGAAAGTGAAACAGAAATGTCGACGGGAGTTCCGAGAAATCTGTAGACTTCGCTGTGATGCAGGCCCATCTTTGACTTGCAAAGTTCCGCAAAGTTTGCGCAGAAGACTAAACTTCTTGCAGAGGATCGAGCTTGGGTGGGTCGGTCCTTAAGGTTCTTGCAAAACAACGTGATCAGAGGATAACGTTAGCTCTTTATGGTAAAGTTGTTGCATGAAACGTACTGTAAACAGTTACCTGTTTTTATGCTGTCAGTTAACGCTAAACAGACAGTTTGAAAGCATTGTATTTATCCTGTTACTTTAGAACGAGTCATTCCTAATCTGATGATTTGTTTTGTGGATTTGTTCTTTATGAGGTACGCTAGGGCTCGTGTTGGAGATTTAACATTTATTTGAAATGTTGGGTTAATGTTATGTAACGTTAATCGTAAAACTCAATTTACAGGTGCTAGTTAGATGGTAAAGCGCTTGCTCTTACACCATGGATCTGGAGCGACAGAGGCGCCAAGAGAATATCCAGAGAGCGCTGGCCTTTATACAGTAAGTTGGCCAATGACACGTTTCAGAGGAGTTGTCTTCACATTCCACAGTCACCATTATTCCCGTTAGTCTGTCGCAGATCATCAGCATTGCATTCAACAGAACTCTTTTGTTTCCTTAGGTCCTCTTTGCCTTTTCCAGAGCCTGAAAGCTATGAGGTAGCAATCACATTTCTCTTATTAAAGGAAAGGTACAAGGATGATGAATGTGAAAGTCTGTCACTTTGCTCATACTCTGTAGGAAGTCTTTCTCATATCCATGCACATGCGTCTGTTTTATTGCCACCAGTGCACCAATATTGCCATGATGCCAAAGATCTCTCATCCCTTCTCATCACATTAACATTAGAGTACCTCTAGTTCAAAGCTGCTTGTTGACAACGTCCAATTCGAGCATCAAGAGAAAAGTCATACAGTTGTGTATCTTTTCCATGCTAGTCTGTTGTGTAAAGGCAGCTCCCATTGGCTTGCTTTGCAGGTGTTCCTGGCCCAGTTGGTGTGCAACCTCCTGGATGAGGGCAACGCCACCTTCAGGGAGGGCGCCTGGAGGAAGGCGGTGAGCCAGTACAGTGAGGGCATCAGCGTGGCCAACTATGCCAAGGAGGAAGCCCTCTCCCTGCCCCCTGCCTTGCTGGAGAGCCTCTACCTGAACAGGGCCGCCGCCAACTACAGTCTGGTGAGCAATCATGTGGACGATAATTAGAAGAATGATCTGATCTGCAGAATCATGTATTGATCTGTTAAACTGAAAGACTTATATGCAAGATTCATTGCTGGCCTTAAATTTTGCTCTCAATTTCAAATCAGTTTTCTAAATTGCAACTGATCCTTTTCCAGGCATGCCTCTTAGTTACACTACTTAGTCTTCTTAAAACCCCTTCTTAAGCGCTTTGTGTTTAGTCACCTCTCTCTATCATCTTCCTTTCTTCCATTCTCCCTTTCTTCCTTGCTCTCCTTCTTTGTGTCCCCAACAGCGTGAGTATGAGCTGGGGCTGCAGGACTGTGAGCGAGCGTTGGCTCTGGGCGAGGCCAGCAGCCCGAGGGCGCTCTACAGGAAGGCTCTGTGTCTGCGCGAGCTGGACCGTGTGAGGGAGGCGTACGACTGCAGCACAGAGTGCCTTTTATCCTCTCCGCAGGTCAGCCTGGGAAAACAATCTTCCCGTTTACTCAGCTGTGCTCTTGTGGACTCTCTAACAAATAATGGGCTTCAGAATGATCCAGAACACCTGGAGAGATCTTGGCATGGTTATCAAATCTGGCAACAAGCCCGACTAAGCTGTCACAGGGACACATGTTGTTGTAATGGTCGTGTGTGTTAGTGATTGTCTGATCCTGTGGAGGATTTCCTGTTTCCCCTCCTCAGGACGCACAGGTGAATGAGCTAGCACAGGAGCTAGCCTCCAAACTGGGCCTGAGGACGCGGAAGGCCTACACCTGCCCTCCGGTGAGATCAAACCCTCTCGCTTAAAGCATCACTAATCTTCTCTATCTAACAGCTTCAGACAGGTTTTGATATTACACTCACCTACCCTACTCCTTTGAATGGAGTTTCTGTCGTTGTTGATGTACACCAGACAGGCCTGGTATCCATCAGGAGGACGGAAAGAGGAATTCCTACATTATGTACATTATGTTGGAATAAGAAATGAACACAGTAAGAAAGGAGCACATCTAAAAAAGTAGCTAAAGCTAAACCACACATGTAAATAAACATGTTATTCATGTAAATTTATGTAAATAAACATGTTATTCATGTATCTATCAAATATTTTTTTCTGTTTTATATCTTCATAACCATGCATTGTTCTTTCCAATGGATGTCAGGTTGCCCTGTTTCTATTACCTCAAGTCATTGCTATTTTCATAGGATGATTTGAGTCAAGCAGAGGGGACCAATGGCCATTCTGCCCCAGCCACTGAAGAGGCATGTTCAAGACCCATTTATATAGACAGCAGTTTCAATGGCATTCATCTTCATTGGTAGTCAATATAACATGAATGTGAAAACATGCTGACTGTTATTTCGGAGTTCATGACAGCCTTTGTCTTTCAGATGACATCCAATGGTCTGGATTCCTTGAGTGACATTTCCTCAGGTATGCACTATTTTTACAGTCTATGAGCGCTCATTTAAAACGTTCCTTTTGTTTGCTTGTTTTGTTTTTTCCCAACAGTTTTATCACAATACCTGTGGCAGTGCCCTTTGCACATATTATTGGGTTTCTTTAAGATGGAGTCTTGGTTGCCATCCAGTTTGTTGTAGTAATACATGAAGGTCTGTCCTGTCCCTGTTTTCTTTTTCGCCCCTTCTGAAGCTGTACATAAATGCTCCATACTTGCTCTGTGTGGCTGTGGCTAACACAGGACCTCCTCCACAGTTGTTTCTCTCAAATGCCAGGTTCTTTCACTGCATAGTCCCCAGTTGCTAACAAATACGTTTGTATTATGAAATCGCATAAATTACCCC
>JASCQY010013673.1:0-10358 GCA_030264315.1 Sardinella tawilis
GGAACACTGAGTGCGGCAGTCTAATTTGCAAAGGGCACTTTCCCTGTTGCATTTTGTTTGGCATAAATGCCACTGTTCTCTCCTACACACACACACACACACACACACACACAGAATGCTCTAAAGCATCCCAATGACTGTGCTTACAGACTCCAGCTCCGAGGATGAGGATGAAGAGCCAAAGGTGGCTGCTAAAGTGGCTGCTAAAGTAGCGCCAGCAGCCAAAACCCCACCTGCTAAAGCCGCCCCCGCTGCAGCAGAGGAGTCATCTTCCTCCTCCAGCTCTGAGGATGAGGAAGAAGAAGCTCCGAAAAAGCCTGCAGCTGCAGCAGCAGCAGCTGCACCTGCCAAGGCTGCTCCAGCAAAGAGCACGCCTGCAAAGGCCCCCGCAGCTAAGGAAGAGTCCTCGGACAGCTCCAGCTCGGAGGACGAGTCCGAGGACGAGGCGCCCCCGGCCAAGGCCGCGCCTGCCAAAGCCGCTCCCGCTAAGGCCGCCGCTCCAGCCAAGGCCGCCGCTCCCGCAGCAGAGGAAGACTCTTCCTCTTCAGACAGCTCGGAGGATGATGATGAGGAAGAGGAGACGCCAGCGAAGGCTACCCCAGCTAAAGCTGCCCCGGCCAAGACTGCTCCGGCTAAAGCTGCCCCTGCTAAGAAAAAGGAGTCTTCGAGTTCAGGTGAGCGAATACTTTATATTGGTTTTATATGTTCTCTTTTTTTTTTTTTTTTTTTCCCCAGTCTTGTATGCTGATGTTGCTACTAATTATCACACATGCAAAGACGAAAGGGACTCTCATGTGAGGAAATCTGAACCCTATCCATAATGAGTGTGTTTGTGTTCATATTGGTATCCAGAATCTGACAGTTCAGAAGATGAGGCTCCAGCAGCACCGTCGGCAGCTAAACCTGCAGCCCCAGCAGCAGCCCCAGCAGCAGCAGCTAAACCTGCAGCCAAGCCTGCAGCAGCAGAGAGCAGCTCCGACTCTGAAAGCGACAGCTCGGACGAAGAGGAGCAGCCAGCGGCCAAGAAGCCCGCGGCCGCCGCAGCCCCACCTGCGAAACCCGCACCTGTGAAGGCGGCGGCTCCGCCCGCCAAAGCGGCAGAGAGCAGCTCGGAAAGCGACAGCTCGGACGACGAAGACGAAGAACCCGCCAAACCCGCAGCCGCCGCAGCAGCAGCTGCGCCTGCTAAACCCACGCCAGCCAAGGCTGCCGCCCCCCCTGCCAAAGCGGCAGAAAGCAGCTCCGATTCAGACAGCGACAGCTCCGAAGACGAAGAGGAAGAAACCCCAGCCAAGAAGCCTGCGTCTGCAGCGACCACACCTGCGAAACCCACACCTGCAAAGGCGGCGGCCCCCCCTGCTAAAGCGGCAGAAAGCAGTTCTGATTCAGACAGCGACAGCTCCGACGATGAAGAGGAAGAAACCCCAGCCAAGAAGCCTGCGTCTGCAGCGACCACCCCTGCTAAACCCACACCTGCAAAGGCGGCGGCTCCAGCAGCTAAAGCGGCGGAAAGCAGCTCCGACTCGGACAGCGACAGCTCAGACGACGAAGAGGAAGAAACCCCCGCCGCAAAGAAGGCAGCGACCCCCGCCCCGGCTCCTGCAGCGAAAACGCCGCCCGCAGCAGCGCCAAAGGCTGCCGCCGCCGCCGCCGAATCCAGCAGCAGCGAAGAGGACAGCTCCAGCGAGGAAGAGGAGGAGGCAAAGGGGAAGCCTGCGGCTGCGACTCCTACCTCTACGCCTAAAGCAGGAGCAGCAGCTGCGACCCCCAAAGCAGCAGCAGCCGCAGCAGCCGCAGCTGAGAGCAGCAGTGAGGACGACTCGGACAGCTCCGACTCGGAGACCGAGGCCAAGGCAGCGACGACCAACGGCAAGCCGGCAGCAACCAAGACTACCCCAGCCACCACGCCTGTAGCTAAAGCCCCCGCCAAGAAGGCTGAGGAAGAGGAAGAATCATCGAGTGACGACAGTTCCGATGAGGAGGAAGAGGAGGCGGCGCCGGCCAAGCCAGCGGCAAGCACGCCGGCTGCCAAAAGCACGCCGAAACCTGCAGCGAAGCCCGCAGCGGCCAAGGAGGAGAGCAGCTCGTCCGACAGCTCATCGGAGGATGAGGAAGAGGAGCCCAAGACGCCCGCCTCTACAATCAAGACCCCAGCAGTGACTCCCATCATGAACGGTAAGGTGCTACCTTGGAGTTTGACCAGGTGAAGGCAAATGTTATTAAAATATGGCTATAGCAAATGTGTCATGGGGTTGGTTGAATACATCCTGTTGTAGCATGACCATTGCTCATTGGAAGGCAAAATCTAAATTGAGCCCCTCTATTTTTTTAGGCACAAATGGTAAAAGGACAAGAGACGAGGATGATGAAGAAGAAGAGGAGGAGGAGGAAGAAGAACAGTCGGCAAAGACGCCTCTAAACAAAAAACTGAAGTCCTCCACCCCCCACTCGTTCCCCAAGGCGAATAAGAAGGTAAGTTGTGGCCTCCATCACAGGGCAAGATGGAGTTCATGGCAGTGCTATCAGTAACAGGCTCTCTAGGGTTGCTATGGCTCCTGCTTTGGCGTCAGGAAGCCTACATTGTTATCTTCCCTTGACAGACTCCTTTGTAATTCTGTAATTTGAGTTTATCTGGAAAATTACAACTTGAAATCTACTGGCTTGTTGGTACCAGATGAGGAGTTGAGTGTAGTTCTGTGCCATGTCTTCACTCTTTTGTTTAAATTTGAAAAGATTCCGTTCATCCCCTTGGTATGTTTTGGCTTTTGAGGTAGTACTAAGCCACTGTTAAGTCTTTTTCTTTTTTTCTTTCTTTACTGAAGAATATCAACGTTCCTTTCCGGAGAATAAGAGAAGAGGACATTGAAGTGGACCCTCGACTAGCAAACAACTCCTTTGAAGCAAAGGTGAGAACTTTTCCCTCTAGTTTCCCCACATGAGCATTTCAAGCAGCAGGAGTATTGTGTGTTGTGTAAAAGCACTGTGTTTGGTATCTGAGTGACAATCTGTGGGCCTATTTTTTATTTATTTTTTTTTTTTTTTTTAAGAGAGGAGCTGAAGGGGACTGGGGCCAGAAGGCAAACAACGTGCTCAAGTTCACCAAGGGCAAGTCGTTCCGCCACGAGAAGACCAAGAAGAAGCGCGGCAGCTACGCGGGCGGTGCCATCTCCACTAGCGTCAACTCCATCAAGTTCGACAGTGACTGAAAGGCTCACTGTCCCGCCCCCCCTCCCCTCCCCTCCCTCCCCTTAACTCCCTCTGGACACCCCCACGATAACCCCAGAGCATTTCCCTTGCAGCTCCTAGCTAGGACTGTCTAGGCTGGCTGAGTTTCCCCTCCCTGCTTCACAACAAGACTCTTGACCACCAACCCCTTTCCCCTTCTCCAGCTAGCACCTCAGGCTAGGTAGGTGGCTAGGTAGTCTCCCCCCCCCTCACTCTGCATTATGGAGAAGGGGGGAGATCATTGAGGCCGAGCCACTGCCGTGGAAAGACGGTCAGAGGCAGTGCTGCAGTGGACAGGCATCGAGGGCTGCTGGGCAGTTGTGCCTCCATGCAGGGGCTTCCCAGTGGCTTTCGAGCTGGCTGCAGTAAAAGACTTTGCCCACCAGATGGAGGCAAAAGAACATTTTCAGATTGCGGTTTGAATGATGCGGAATAGATGGTTGAGTCTTTATTTTTCTCTCTCTCTCTATCTCTCTCTTTTTCTTAGGGTCATTTAAACCCGGGAAAGTTTGGATGGCATTGTTTGAATGGAAAGATTTAATTTTATACGAGTTTATTTTGGTGTTGGTTTGTAACCAGTTTCATTTCAATGGTTTATGTCCATGTTTTTGCTTTCATGAGGTCATGTTGATTGTACCGTTTGTCGGTTTTCTCATTTTCAAATGGTCGGAGAATATTTTACTACAGCGTGCAGTTCCTGAACTGTGATGGACGGATGTGTTCTGTTGATAACGACATAAAATTAAGTTGGGTCCCAATGACCCCACAGGAGCAAACAGTTTCTGTTTTACGTACTGTACTGTATATTTATATGACTGCTTGCATATAACGGGATTGGTTGTATTCACTGTGCACCGCCTTATAGCCATAGGTTTGCTATATGTAGGTTTGTTTAACCCTTCTTGGTGACCAACTGCCCTTATACAAGCACATCGTAACATAATGAGCCATCTCCTTACCATGGACTTTCTAAACCTTTCTGTTTTATTTAGATACAAAGCTATTTTACTTATGACTACAGTGTTGCACTGTCTCTCTTTCTTACTTTCTCTTGCTACATAGACAACACCGATTAAAAGCGAAAGAAAGAAACGTTAACTGTTTTATGGCTTGTATTTGGTTGTGCGTGAGCGTGCTTATCATGATATGTTCAGCATGTGATGTGGAGCGATTATGAGACGCGTGTCTCTTGCATGAGTTGGGTGCCAGACTTGGCTTGGCCAGTCAAGTGTTTTTTCCCCTCTAATTAGTCATGTTCTGGAAGGCTCTGGAGACCCTGAGCTCTAATGAAGGAGCTGCAGCCTGGCACCTGCCTGTTCCATAAAGAAGTGTCAGGGGACGACTGACTGGAGGGAGGGAGGGAGGGAGGAAGGAAGGGAGGAGGTGAGGTGAGATTGAGATGGAGGTGTGGAGTGGTGCGCCCATCTTTAGGGCAGTGACTTAACGTTGGCAATGTCTCTCTTGGTCCACCAGCTCGGTCTCCCTGGACTTCTATCATGGGCGTTGACCTCAGATAATGTGTTAGAGCCTCACCCATAACTCCAATCTCAAATCTGCACATTGACCTTTTGAAGAATTATTCACCGTCATTGCCTTAGGGGAATAGCTAATAATCATCTGACCTATTAGCGATATGGTGGCTTTAGGCCTTTTTCTGTGTCCTTTTATTTTAAACACACTCAATGGCTTGACTTTTTTTTGCTACCATTTTCTCACTCACAGCACCTACAGAATTGTTCACAACATGGTTCCCTCTCAAAGGCTGCGTCAGAGAAGGTTCACTAGTCCGCCACTGGCTTAACCAGACGGGGATCAGCAGCAGCAACAACAACAGGAGCAAAAATCCTAGACACAGTAGCCCCAATGGCAGAGCTGGGGCTGGAGCCGGAGCTGGAGCTGGAGCTCTGCCAAGCATTTGTTGCTGATGCCTTGTCTTGTTCTTCTCCATCTGCCCTGAGCTAATGTGCTTGACAGGCCTGTGAGGGTGGATGGGGTTGGGTTGGCTGTTCTCCACTGGGCTTGCATGTGCTGCACTGTCCTAAAAGGCTTTAGTGGAGGGGGAGAAAACAGTGATTGTAAAACACGCATATCCTTCTGTGGCTTAGCCTCCTTGATGGAGATCAGACTGACATGATGGCACTTTCTTGGGCAGAGAGGAGAGGAAGGCTGTGCCTCCATCAGACAGAGACCAGGGAGGTGTTCTAATGAGGTGAAGTGATAAACCTGGCTAAGTTAACCTAAAGATAGATAGATAGATATTAATCATCTCAATGGGAAATTCCATCAAATTCCATTATTCCAAAGGAAGTGGTAAAGCTACTAATAGAGTTGCCCATTGGCTTTGTTGACTTAAGACAAGGGCTTGAGGCTCTTCTGTTATGCAGGTTTGGTTTTCCACCTTAGAATCCCCACGCTAGCCATGGAGGCCTGAGCCCAGGGCAGACTGGGTCTTCCATTCAGCTCATTTGGCTTGAGCAAGAGGATTGCTTATGAGGCATCGCTGCAGGGAGTGGAAGACCTTAAAGATCAACAGACTGTTACTGTACATATTTTGCTGGGAGGAGGGTGATGTAATTTGCTTTATTGCTGGCTGGGCCATCAATACTGAGGCTTTGGAACGGTTATTGGATTACAAAAATTGACTTGGGACACAGTTGGTTTAGTTTACTGATGCAGGAAGCGTTGTACTGTAAATGAGGGAAGGAATGGACTTGTTAGTGTACATACATAATGTTTCCATGTGTTACATAAGCCTGATAAAACTGACGATGGTTAAGACAAGTGTTCACTGTGTTAATGCTATTCACTCTGTGTGTGGTGGATAAGACCGAGAAACCATCCCTGAGAAAAAAAAAAAAAAGGATGAGATCCGCCCCTCCTGTCCATTTCAATTAGGGGAAAGTGCTGATGCTCACAACCCACACATTAACTCCCTCACACACACACACACACACACACACATTTGCTGCCTCCGGCAACACTTTATTTAAGCACACACTCTTCTTTGCAACACCTTGTCTCTGTCCACGTTACCACAATGTACTAGTGAGACTAGAGAGGTGTGTGTTTTCAGTGTGTCTGTGTGTAGCAGGGGTATTAAAAAATACAACCATCTTAGATTCAGGACACGATAAGAGTTGTGAAAAAAAAGTAACTTTATATTTTTCTACAGAGGCATTCTTTTTACATCAGTCTCTCTACAAAGTCACTCAGGCATAACAAACATTTGCAGAATAATATTGTCAAAGGGACGTGCTGTGTGCAACCGGAGCAGATGAAAAGCAGCCATAGTGTTTCGACAAGCACACAAGACACATAAGACAGCACCCTATCACCCGCACACACACACGCACGCACCTTCTGAGACACATGCGCATGCCCACACACACACACACACTTTGGCCTAACATATACGGAACATCTGTAAGGGGTCTTATATACTGTGCAGGATGGACTGAATGACACACTGTGGGCTCATTCATGGAAAGGAGACGCGGCGCGTGGGCTAATATCCAGAGATCTATCAGTCTTCCCTCCCTTATGAATAATGAGCCCCTCTCTCTGGGTGCGAGCAACGCTAATGAGAATGAAACGGAGTGTTAAAACACGTTGATTGGTTTTTATGCAGTGTTTTAGATTTCCCGCTTTGACCAGGGAATGTCCGCTCGTCCAAGCAGAGATAAATACGAGCACTGCGACCCTGCAAAGTCCCGTCACTCACGATGCTCGACTCTCCCGTTTGTTGTCCTTTCGCCACAACTGAACTCCTTTCCTCTCCTCTCCTCTTCCCTCCCCTCCCCTGGCTTTGCTTTCGCTTCACAGCCTCTACCCAGTCCCTCACGGGCACACTGCGCCACACTGACTGGCATTGTTGGCAGACCGCACTGGTGCTGATGGTGGAGCTGGAGGAGGAAGAGGTGGAGCTGGAGCTGGGCAGCAGTCCCGGCGGTGGGGCGCACGCGTGCATGATTGATCAGCCTTATCAGGAGTGGCATCTTAATGAGTTCCTTAGCAGAATGATTTATTTAAATCTGGGAGGAGAGAGAGAGAAAAAGAGAGAGAGAGAGAGAGAGAGAGAGAGAGAGGGAGGGAGAGGAGAGAGCATGGTGCTTAGCTGATGCCAGAACGCCGCTGGCATTCTCTGGGTTTCTCCTCCTCTTGGTTCTTCTCCCCACAGCTCCTCGTCTCCTCTCCTCATCCGCTTTCGTCCTCTTATTGCCCTCAATCTCTTTCTCTCTCTCTCTCGCTCGCTCTTTCTCTCCCTTTCCCTCCCTCCCTCCCTCCCTCCCCACTCTAATTCTCTCTGTCTGTCTGTCTCGCTCCCTTGGCACTAATGGGCTTTGGGGGAGGCGAAGTCCCAGGCGGTGTCTTGGGCACATTTCCACATGGCGCGCACCAGCCGCGTGAAGCCCATGTCCTTGGGCTTCTCCAGACCCCGCATCAGACGCTGCTTCATGATGGCTATGAACTCCTTATTGCTCAGCTCCCCATTACCTGAGACAGAGAGGAAGTGTGTGTGTGTGTGTGTGTGTGTGTGTGTGTGTGTGTATATGTGTGAGAGAGAGAGGGAGAGGGAGAGAGGGAGAGAGGGAATGATGTTATTTTTATTTGACTCATTTACTACATACTGGGCCCAGTGTTTCAAACAGTTTAATCTGGATGAAAGTGATCTGGATTTGGAATCCATCACGTTTTAAAAGTAATCCCTGATTCCACAAAGCAAAATATGGGATTTCCTAATGAGATGTATTTTCCAAAATCATAGCTAACTATGAAATGAGAAGCGAAACAATGCCTTGCCAAAACATTCTCAATTGTTAAACAACACTCAATACTGCTATCCTAGCGTTTAAGTGGAAAGGTCTACACACACACACACTTACCGTCACAGTCGAACAGCGCAAACACCACATCACATACGTGGTCAGAGAGCTCCACTTTGGCCACAGTGCGAGCCACCTGCTTCATGGTTGCTGGGGGAGGCAATCAGAGAGAAGTCTGAGAGTTGGGGTGAACAGTCCGACTTTTAACCCTACGTTCACACTGTACACGTCCATTGACGGAGCTCATTGACTTTGAATGGGGTGGCCGCGAAATGCATTGTGGGTCCGTCCGTTCCGTCAGCTCCGTTGTGTCCACCAAAAAAGTTGAGAAATTTTCAACTTTTCATGCAGTGACGGATCTGTCTGCCAATCGGATCACGTGAAAGATTGATTGACCGTTAGCCCCATACGTCAGGCACGCCCTCTGTCGTCCGTCAACGGACGCGTACAATGTGAAAGTAGTGTAACACTTAAGGTTTTCTCATTCCATTCTACCATAAGAATATCATAATTAGATAATTCTAGAGTCTTTATTTATATTTTCATATTAATATTGAATATCACTGTATCACTTTACAGGAAAAGCCATTGTTATCTAACTATCTATACAACATATCTATCTGTCTGTGTCTGTGTCTCCACTTATCTATATATTGATCTACCCATCTATTGATCAAGCTGGTGCTGGCGTCATTTCATAGTCATGTCAGTGCAGGCCTTTTCTTTCCATTGTGAACACAGACTAGAGACAGAGATGAGAGCAGAGGGGACCTGGGAGAGATAATTAGGGGGAGATGAGAGGGAGATGCCTGTCCTCTCTCCATAGTACTATGAGAGAGAGAGAAAGAGAGACACAGAGAGAGAGAGAGACAGAGAGAATGTCTGCAGAAGGGGAAGGACGGTGGAGGGGGACCCGGTGGTCGTGAGACTGGATTAGGAGGATATCGTTTTTGTGTCTTACTGAGCTGGATCGATACCAGACCCACTCCCTGGTGTGGAAATGCTATCACACAGATATGAGCAGGAGAGAGAGAGAGAGAGAGAGAGAGGAAGGGAAAGGGAGAGGGAGAGAAAGAGAGAGAGAGAGAAAGAGAGAGAAAGAGAGAGAGAGGACAGCAGGGGATTTGAGGGAGACAGAGATGTAGCAAGAAACAGAGAGAAAAAGGGAGAGACAGACAACAAGAGAGACAGAGAGAGAGAGACAGAGACAGAGAGAGAGAGAGATGGCCATTGACAGAGCCTGGTCAGGGAGCACAGTGCAGCAGGGTACCAGAGGAAGAGGGGGAGTGAATTGAAAAATGGGGGAGTGAACGAATGGAGGGCCGAAGGACCGTCGGGCCGAGCGAGCGAACGAACGAGTGCTTCCTAACTCAGGCGGGGGAACATCCATCTCAGCCGCACAGACAAGGAGGGCAGCCTTCACACCAACCACTGCCTCCGGGTCACAACACAAACACACACAGACTGCGACGAGGGAGGGGAAAAAAAAAATGAAAACAGGATAAATAGATGACAAGGTGATAAAAAGCCTCTTTAGTTGGCCATAAGGAGCATTGATTCAATCATCTTATGGATAGGAAGGAGGGAGAGAGGAGAGTATGAGATAAGAGAGAGAGAGAGAGAGAGAGAGGGAGAGAGAAAGAGACAGAGAGAGAGAGAGAGAACAAGAAAGAGAGAGACAGAGCGAGAGGGACAGAGAAGGAAGGAAGAAAGAAGAGAAGAAAAAAGGGGGTTATTTTGCACCGAGACAAATCGATCCCCATATAATCAGTTCTGTGTGGCAATGCACTGAGCGATATAATTCAACTGTCTGAGGACAGAGCTGGAGCAAAAGTAAACAATACAGACAGGGAGAGAGAGAGAGAGAGAGAGAGAGAATAAGAGAGGGATCAAGATAGGTAATGAGGACAGAGTGGTGAGAGTTGAGATGGGTGAAAGAAGCACCAAACGGTGAAAGATTGACACAGTAAGTCGGTCAGGGAAGAAGGACAGAGATAGAGTGACCGGGGGAAGATGAAGAGTGATGCAGAGAGTGAGAGATGAAAAGATAGACAGAGAGAGAGAGAGAGAGAGAGAGAGAGAGTGTGTGATGGAACAACTAAGCTGGTGGGAGAAGCCAGGTTGATCCCAGGCAGCGGCAGACCCAGAGCTCCAGGGAGTGGGGCCCATGGTGGAGTGTAATGAGCCTGAAAGACAAGGCTCCCTGCTGGGCCTACAGGGTGTGACAGCCCCCCTCCTCACCATCAGCACATCCAGTCATACACCAAAAAAAAAAAAAAAAAAAAAAAAACAGGCTGGCAGAGGCCAAGC
>JASCQY010013681.1:0-10357 GCA_030264315.1 Sardinella tawilis
TCCACACACTTATTTAGGTTTGGGGAAAGTGGGGAAACACTGATTTTGGCCTGGGGGTGGCGTATCCCTTTAACCATGTCACTGTATATTATCTCTCTCTGTCTGACCTTCCTCCAGTGAGGAGGAGTCAGCGTCGGCATCTCCAGGCGGCCCACTCCATCATCCACAAAGGTGCTGAGAGCACCACCACCACTGGCCCAACCCGGCCCCCAAAGCCGCTTTCTCCTTCGGACCACGCCTCCCAGCAGCTCCTGCAGGACATGATTGGCCAGATGGATGAGGCCTTGTCTGACCCCTCCACTGCCCAAACCCCCACCACCACTGCTGCTCAAGTCGGAACAGCCCCAGCAGATACAGAGGAAGAACCACAGAGAGGACAAGAAGACACTGGTCATGAGGAATAGCTTAAAGTGACCTAAAGCAAAGACCAACATATTCTTGTGAGATAGAAAAGACTTGGGTATGAATGTTGGTTCAATAAATGATGGGTATCTTGTGACATGCATGTGACGGAATTGCGAATTGTAGTGATTATTAAAAGAATGACCTGTTAAGTGTATGGTTCCTTTCTGGTTAACTTGTTCACTCAAAAGGTCACTCAACTAAACAGTCACACAAGGCTTTTTTTTTTCTCATGAGAACAATCCGGAGAAATTTTGCTTTAATATTTAACTACTGAACTGTAATAAAATAACTCCTCCAAAGCTTGTTGTGTGCAAGCTGACACTACAGTTTGACCCACAAACACAAACCTAAATCATCCCTGAACTACTTACTGTTCTCTTCTCCATCAGCTCACATTTGCCATAGGCTTGGTGTTTACTCTCTAGACCCCAGTGAAGTAGACCCGACAGACAGCTGCCCAGAGCATTTGGAAAACAAAGGAATGCCCCATCTTTGTTTTTAACATAGCCTACACACCTGCGTGTGATGCCATTGTAGACATCTATGTTGGCTACCTTTCGCTGTATTTTTCGTAGCCTGTACTGTCAGGAGATCATATGAACCACACGTTTCAAATTGCAGCCTCTAATAGGCGTTGTTTCCCCTTGTTGCTGTAACCAGGAAGTAACTGTGGTTAACACCTACTGTGGACTTTGCTGATAACTTTGCGTACAGCTGTCTCTCTCGGCGCCCTGTTGAAGATTTGTCGAGACAGTGAAGAAAAAGGAACACTTGATTGGCATGACTTAAAGAGAACTGCCTGCCACCGCGGGTTTCGTTATTATGTGTGTATCAATCAAGCTACATTGTATTTGTGAGTATCTTGTACATTATTTATCTCACCTAATGCTGCACTGTCTGGGTCTGGTGCCCGAACAGACTAACGTTACTGTGTGTTATCATTCAGAGTTAATGGATGCAGAATTTGTTTCGGTGACATGATGACAATACTTTTGAATATACAGTTAGCCTACATATTTTTGTATGTTTTCAACCAGTTACAGCTACTTGTTTTACATGCAAAGCGCCGTCAACCATTCAAGTTTAGCAATAGGCCCGAAACAAAAAATAATGTGTTTGCAAACCCTATAGCCTACACACAATGCCCTTTGCGCACCGATAAGTTGGTAAAACGGACGTAAGTTCAAAGGTTCACAACCAAAGTGACGTTAGTCGAGATTAGTTTATTGAATATTGCAAAGTGAGTGAAGCAAGTTTTTGGAGGACAACTATGAAAGAATATGAAATCCAAGTAGATCAGTTAAATAAGTAGAATGCAGTTGCGATTTTTGGCTCCTGAAGCTGAATTGTTATCTGTGAAATGTCAAAACAATGCTGATACAATGTCCAATGACAAATGTAGGCTACTCTCTATAACTCATGTGAACTCATGACAGACTAGATTAACCAGTTTGTCAAATCAACCTTCATAATTGTCGCCTAGTAAGGAGAGAAGGAAAGTAGGCCATTGGGTCATGGCACATGTAGCCTACGTACCGTTGAGTTTTCTATGCTCTGTGCATTTCATCTTGTTGATTGTTCAGATTTAGATCTAGGCCTACCCCATGAGAGGGCTCGCGAAGGTATGCAATTGAATGTCATTTTTACAACAAAAGCACCTTGAATAGGATGTTTTGAAAGCTAAGTTATATGGCTATTGCATCTTGATGCAAATTTCAAAGCTAGGCTATGATATATTAGATTCGGAACCTCAGTTTATCACAGCCCTCATTAATATCCGAGAGTGCCACTTGATTCTGTAGCATAGGCCTACAGCACAGTTAATATGGGTAAAAACAAAAATGTAATTTTGCAAGCCTGATTATATTAATTAGTACTGAGTCATTATATAATATATTTTACATTCTCTCTCTCTCTCTCCCTCTCCCTCTCTCCATCCTTATCCCTATCTCCATCAATTGCCCTATTTTTACACCTGCCACCATTCATTTGTATGTGCATGCTGTGATCAGCTTTTGTATGGTTTGTTAATGGCTGAGCATGGAGCAGATCCAGTAAGTAAATTAAAAGTGCAATTTCATTGTGAATGGCTTTTCACAGACAAAAGGTCACAAAGTGCAATTCTTTAATTCACAGTAATTCAGAATACACAACATTGTGGATGCACATTGAAAAGGTGCATTTAGTTGACCCTATACTTACTTGTCGTAAAAGAAAAAATAGGGTTAAACGGTTAAAGGTGCACTATGAGATCCTGAATGATGTCACGTCTGTTGACGTTCCACGTAAACAAACAAAATGCTACTCTCAAATTCACACGACTAGATCAACTTTGCTCACTGCCCCCACCCATATGCATGCTCGCTAACTACCACCACCTCTGCTAAACATCTTGTTGGTGTTTGGCCGAAATGTGATTTGTTATGTTTTGGTGCACAGCCTGTGCCCCCAGTGTATGTTTGACATTTGCAGCCCCTGTGTTGTCTCCAGAGATGGGACTTTTTCAGAGACTTTTTCAGAGATGGGACAAAAATTAAATTGCACTAAAAACCAGGCAAGATCTCATAGTACACCTTTAAACCTGAGATCATGAAGTATACCATACCTCACTTTACTTGAAAGTGACATGAGCGTATCATAAATATGACATGATGCATAGCATGAACATTAATTACACCTTTTTAATGTTCATGACTGTTGTCATTCAGTGTCTTCTTTTTTGTAATGTTGAGTAGGCACTGTTTGGAATTCAGACATTAAAAAATGCGAATTAGCCTACACTAATGAAGTGGAAAACAGTAATTACATATCATAGATGTTCATATGTATCTTGTCATCTCTTATATTGACACTCTGAAGTTACTGAACATTCTACAAATGGGGCAAGAGCTTTACAAGCATGATGTTTGCATTGCTGTGTGGAAAGACCACCCCTGCCTTTTTTTGTTTCAACAATGAAGATGTGAAACTTGTGCTCATATTGTCCCTCTCAATCAAAAGAAGGTGCAATGAAAGCAACTAATCTAAATCTCTTTGTGATGTTATTACAACTTATTGAAAAATGCTTAATTTCTGAATTTATTTCTAATCATAGCTATAATTTTTGTATAAACAAACATGCCAGTATCACATCCTCCCAAAACACCTAAATGTTCTGATGGTAATTGTTCTGAAATTTTAATTCCATGCGATGCATTTTGCAGTGTGCATTGAAAAGTCTTCATTGTGCGTTCCTGTAAGCCTTGCTATCAGCATCACATGTGAATGTATATAAGGAGGATTATTCACACAGCTGGGTTTCCATTCAGCTTATTTGCATATTCGCATGAATGAAAATTCAGCTGAAGAATATGCGCATATGCATGTCTTTCCATTGATTGCGTTGTGATATGAATTTAGAAATAGACATAAACCTAATATAGGCGAAGTATTCTGTCTAGCTATATTTGCTATACAGAATATTCACTAATGTTGGCTATATAAGATGGAATGAACATTAAAATAAAATGTTTAGGAGGAGACATTATAATAATAGGCTAGTAATAATAATAGCATGTATTTGTATAGCACTTTTCTAGCACAGAGCACATAGTACTTAATTACAATCAAAATAAACAAAAAATAAACAAAGCAGGAGGTAAATAAGAGTAAAGAAAAAAAAGCATATCTAGTAAATAATGAAAATAAATCATAAATGCTTAATGAAAAGAAATATGATTAAAAAAACAGTAGGCTAATGATAAAAGAAAACCAACAAAAAAACATCAGCACAATATTGACATCATGTGATGTCCCTTTACATTATTGGCATGGTTTCACTGGAGTGTAAGACCAGTTTAACTCTCCTCTTAGAGCACATACTTATCTTTCTCCAAGGCAGGGTACAGATTTGGTCAGAACTGTTAGCACAGAGATTTATGGTGGATTATTATGAAGTGCTATGTGTGTGTGTTTCCAGTGCTTAATTTGTAAAGTCAGAGGTCCCGGAGCTCAGAGGCTTTAGCCTATGCTATGTTTTGGTGTCTTGATTTATGATAAATATCTTTGCCATGCTGAATTATTCAATTTATGGGCCCAACTGAAATATTGTAGGCAACTGAAATGACATTTCTGCATTTGCCCTGAATATTTGAGAACAAGAACATCTGCACAAAGTTTAATATGAAAAGACGACGATATAGACATTTGATTTCAAGACTCAAATGGATAACTCGGGCACCGCTAATCATATAGAGAAATGCTATACAGAATTGGAATTGGTTTTTAGCAATAACTTAGGCCTACTTTTTCTCGTTGTGACAACTTCACTCTGTGGTGTGAGAACAAGGTTTAAGAAGGGACAAACGTTTGATTTTAAGGTCGGATCACTTGGGCAATTAAATGTAAATTCAAATCGAATTTCTCAAGAACCTTATATCACAGCAACTAACTAACTAACTAACACCGGTGGAAAGAGTCAAGCTGTGCAGAATATGCATGGTAGTTATGTAGGCTAAATGACGCTTTGCGCAGCTTAAGACAGAAGATAACACTTGAATTTGGAGGACAGCATGCGGCTGTCGGTCTCAGCCCAGGTCTTGCATGCACCGAAGTTTGAGAAACACTGGCAACACAATGAATCAAACAATGCACAAACACACTTAACCCTTAACAAATAAAACATAGGTTTTTAACAATAACTTGCAATGCATAAGAATGCTTTTTTTATTGTGACATGGTCACGGAAGAGGTGGATCCACTTAAATAGGTAGGGGAGCGTGCTTTGGAGGTGAGCGCACTCCGGAGGTCGGGAAGCTAGCTCCGCCTTGCTCCAGCTGAAATTAAGCCCTGTGTGTTTCAATAAATAACAGGTCATCCATATACAATTATTAGCACTAAGCACTAGCTGGAGAGACCTCCATAGCACGCTGACAGCAAGTGTGTGTGTGTGTGTGTGTTTTGTGTGTGTGTGTGTGTGTGTGTCTGTGTGACTGTGCTGTGGCATGGGGGTGGTGGTGGTCTGTGGAGGTGGTGCTTACCAGCAGTCTCTCTGATGGCTGCCATAGTAACGTGTGTAGAGAGAGAGAGTGGAGGAGAGAGATGTTTTTTTAGTGAGGGCCTTTCGTCTGTTGGCTACAGATGCCAGCAACGAACTCCAGCAGAACACACAGAGGTATGTCCTCACTAGTCTACTCTACCTTTTTAAACACGCATGCATACAACAGAGTACGGCTTCTGTAGTTTCACTGTTAATGAGGTGGTGCTGTGGGGAAGGTGATTGACAATACCTTATATAATGTTTTTTTGCATTGTGGTCTTTTCTAGCCTGAACCTCTTGTCTGTTGTTAGGGCCAGGTAATATTTTTTGTTAATGAAATTGACTTAGTTTAATTCCTGTTTTTCTGGTATGTTATAACTAAAATAATATGTCAACTTGCATACAGTACAAATATTGCTTTTTCTTCCAGTTTGAAACTGCTTCTGTGTCTAACTGACACAGGACAGTGATAACAAATGATAAAGTGATGACACCTGCTTAGTAACAGGGGATTATAATTTAATCAGCATACTCAGATAAGTCGTACTTTATTGTGTGTGTATGTTTGTGTTGGAATGCAAGTTATTTTCTTACGTGGCACATTATTTTCTCATTGGAGTATTCTTTGTACAGAAGGTGAAATGCAAGTTACAGTATTTTCAGGTGTTTTTGCAAAGATGGTCTTGTTGTGTTATAGCAGTAAATTAAAGTTCAATTCAAAATTCAATTCAATTCTAAATTTTGGATAGGCTCAACCTACTGTACTGTTTATAAGGCTTGGTGCTTTATACAGTAGTCTCATCGCATATACTGTAAGAGGGAACTATGGCAATGCTGTTTTAGTGTTTAATTATACATTGTTAATGAAAGTGTGTTTTGAACCACTAGTTGGTGCAAGTAAGATGTGCTTGTGTTTGATTATGAGCAGGTTAATCCACTCCTTAGTGATGACTCCTCAATGACTAGAAACAGTCCCCATTAATCAGGAAGCCAAAGCAGATACTGTATAGCAAACAGCCAGGACACTGTCCATAAAACTATTTACACACAAGTATTTCAATCACCATGCAACATGCTTCAGACCTTAAATACTGTGCTGCTCACTTGATCCAAAGGTCTGATTGCAACACTTTGTTTTCCTTCCCTTGGTTAACCAGTCAGTGATGCTCACAATGTGATTGATTGTTGTGTGACTTAGCTAAAAACTAAAGCAGCCACTTTAAGACCTTATCGGGCCGTGATTTGTGCTTCTCAGCTCCTGAGGGGGGTCAATATGAGTGAGGGCGAGGAGCAGCCACAGACGAGGATCTCAGAGGAGGAGGAAGAGGATCAGGAGGAGGAGGAGGAGGACGATGAGCCTAAAATATGCCAGGTGTGTGGGGACCAGGCTAATGGCTACCACTTCAATGCCATGACCTGCGAAGGCTGCAAGGGCTTCTTCAGGTGAGCATAATGGCCATGCAGAGGTTTAAAAACACATACACATACAGTTATTAGGGGTGATTACACTGATTTATTGGCCTAACGTTGATAGCTTTTCCGCGTTGATGGGTACAGCCTACTTCAAAATAAATAGACATTCACGGATGACAGTGGCTGATAACCATCCAAAATGAAAAAAAGTGCAATTTGTTAAACAGATTGTTTGGTGTATGTAAAGCCAACAGACTAGCCATAGAACACTAGTTAATTAGTAACTAATTAATCAGTCCACTTGGCTTTACATTCAAACAGCTGCCAGTGCCTTAAAAAGAGCAGTTTGAATGACCTTCAGACTCTGAAGTGTGTCATTTTTCGCCTCGTGAATGTGCTGGGTGAATGAGACAGTGCCATATGCAGTACGCCATTGTAACTTTAAAATTGGTCTCCTAGGCATCAATGCTGGGTTGATAAATGGCTAATTAGTAAAGGAATAACATGGTGTGTGTGCGTGTGCGTGCTCTTAAACCATCCTATTCTTGCTTCTTATATTATTTATTTTATTTTCTATTATTATTTTATCTGACATACTTCTCTGTTACCCATGCCTCTGGGAATCAGTTATTTGTCTGTGTCTGTGGTGCATGATTTGGAGACATTGATATGCATGATTTTGTTCATTTTACTCAGCTAAATTTTTTACCACATTATTTGTGGTCTTCAGGTTGAATAGTTGGTTGCCTGTTTTGGTATCATGCCTTGTAGTATTTTTATCATGATGACCAAAAGATATGAATGGTTTGAATTATCACTGTATTTTGTACATGATTGACATGACGACAGTCCTCCATTGCCATCATAGCAACTATAGTCAGTCAATGGCAGGAGGCTGCTTCCTTAATCCCTGAAGGGATTATCCAGAATAGACGAGTTTCCATCCAACTTGTAAATGCGAATTTAGCTTAGGCGAATAAAAAATCCTTGATGGAAACACGTGCAAAGTCGCATCAGTCCCTTTATGCGAATATAAATTCGATTCACTTCAGGGAGGTGGTTTAACTTTTGATGCGACTAAGGTAAATGCAAATAAAGTTGATGGAAACAGTTAAATTCGCGTATATTCGCATTAACCGCATTTCTGTCCATAGACGTTAATTCCACAGCTGGTCGGAACACGTCACTTGATTAGCCTAACGTTCATTTCTTATTCGCATTACAAAGATGATGGAAACACATGCAGAGTCGAATAGTCGCGAGCCAAATTAATTCTATGCGAATATGAAAAGCGAATAATGTTGGATGGAAACCCAGTGAATGAATCAGCCCGTAGCCCTGTAGTTTCAAATTGCTGAGTGCTATCGGTAGGTATGAGAATGACAGAATTTGGCACAAAGCAGACTAAAAAGTAAAACAGCTGCCAACACTAATTAATGAGGCCAAGGAAGCTTTTTACCTGTGCCCCATCAGATAGACTAGGTTGTCAGGTTGCAAATGTGGTCTACGTTATGCTGTAATGTCTTTATATCTACCTGCAGCACTCGGCAGCCTCAAAGAACAAGTATCCAGTTCATTCACTCACAATAGAGTGAATGCTCACAATAGAATATTTCTTTCCTTTCTCTTTTGGGCCCCTTGTTTTTATTTACCAAACGGCCCAACCTTTTGGAATTAGGGACATCCTTATGACACACACTTCTAAAACAGGTGTTCTTGCATCTATTCTGTGGCTTGGAGAATTCGCTTTCAAATTATGCAGCTCTTACACTGTACATTTAGCTATATTTTAAGGAAATAATGCCCGGAACAGATATTAAACCGTTAATGTACTGTACTTGCCTATCAGAACTGGTGATGCGTTATCAAGAGAATCAGTTAAATGACTTGGAAGATCAGAAATTGTGAGTAATTTAGATTCAAAGTTGCAGGGATGAGGAGTAAGTGGCATGAAAGACGTTGGAGGAGAAATGATTCATTCTCCCATTATGGTGGATTCAAGGATGCTGACACTCATTCTGCAAGCAGGGGGTTCATTCCATGTCAAATTAACAAGACTCAAAAGTCACCCTCTTCAAAAAATCTGAAAAAAATCACAGGTAATTTTTTTTAATTAGGCTTGATTTTCAAAAGGGCACTTTTGAGCCATGTTGACTTGACACGGAATGACCCAGGGGACAATAGGCAGCCGCAGCTGAGCTTCCGTCATGAGGGAGATATTTCGGCCTTGCCTTTTACTTTTGTTTTGTCTTGTTTTCATATTGATTGGGAACATAGCAACGGCTGTTTACAAGGGCAAGTTGTGTTCAGCCTCAGTATTACCTCGGCATAGTTAATCTGATGTGAAAGTGGCTGCAGCCCAAGCCGATTTTCCCTCTTGGGAGAATGAACAGACAATTCAATGCAAAGGCAATCCTCTGTCCCATCTATTAATGTACATAAAATCGCCATGTATTTTTATGATGTTAAATTGTACTGTATGTTAAACTTGGGGACTGTATTATATCTACAGTATATTCTGTATTTTATGTGCAGAGGACAAATGGGAAAAAAACGTGCAAAACATCAAATGTAAAAACATCCTTAGTGCTAAAATTAGTGCGTTACATTAGTGTAACTCTCCCTAATTCACTTTAACTTACTTGACACGCTAACTAAACTGATCCCGAAAGCTGACTGGACATTGTAAAAGGAGGAGCAGACACAGCGTTTTGGGGTTTGGTATTGTGGGGTGGACCTTTAGCCTGACACATTGTAATACGATGTTTTTTGGGGTTTGGTATTGTGGGGTGGACCTTTAGCCTGACACATTGTAAAACGATGCAACTGTAACCAAGGTCATCCTGTGCGGTCCAGCCTGGGGCTTGAACCTGTGACCTCACAGCAACCTTGAATTGTGAATTGACTGTAGCACCCAATAGCCTGTTGACTGGTTAAAAAAGCTGGTTTTGTTTGACATATGGGGCGTTGTTATGAAACTGCAAGTGTAACTGCAGAAAGAAGTCTTCATTCACCCTGAGCCATTTAAAGAAGAAATCCGCTGTCTGTAGGGCACAGAACCAGAAAATTTGATCATTGTATATCAAATATTCTTGTTCTTTTTCCTACTGACAGCACTTGGTGACTTCAAACGATAGGGCTATTGATTGATTCACACCAGTCTTCTCCTTCAACCATCAAACTGACCACGAAGCTGGTAAATGATCCCCAAAACAGCATCAAATGTCGTTTGGTGTGCCTTTAGTCTCTGCCAGATGTGGCCCAGCAGTGAAAGCATGATATGAGGAAAGGATGTAGTCAGTAGGCTTTTACTCTGGACTATCTGGAGCTCTGTTATTCCTGGAACATGGTGAATTATGAATCACATGCAAAGGTCAAAATCATTTGTCGTGGTGATGATCATCCTTCATCTCCACAGGTGGCATCTAATCATTGGTGTGTGTGCGAGTGTGTGTGTGTGTGTGTGTGTGTGTGTGAGTGTGTGTGTGTGTGTGTGTGTGTGTGTGTGTGTGTGTGTGTGTG
>JASCQY010013692.1:0-10356 GCA_030264315.1 Sardinella tawilis
CATATCGTGAAGTACCTGAAAAACGGCCCGGAAGTTCTGATAGTGGAAACACGCCTAATATGATTGGGGGGGGCAGTGAACAAAGTTGATTTAGTAGCGTGAATTTGAGAGTAGCGTTTTGTTTGTTTTTGTCTGTGGTTACGTGGAATGTTACTTGGAACAGAAGTGACATCACGCAGGATCTCATAGAGCACCTTTAATGTAATCCATCAATTTTAACAAAGTAACTATTCTGAACAGCATCAATTTTACCTGTAACTGAATACAGTTACTCAATTTTTGTAATCTAAATACGTATTCCCGTTACATGTATTTCGTTACTCCCCAACACTGGTCGATTCTCTCGCCGTTTATGACGAGACTATTTCCTATTGACTAGCACTATGATAGTTTCACGTATGCCACTTATAACATAACTTACATATTATACTTATGCCACAATAAAAATGTTATCCAAGAGAGGACAATAACTTCAGCATTTTGCATCAGCACAGCAGTCACTTTTTAAGCCGTTTCATCTTAAGAATCAGTCTCGTGTCCGTCAGTCGGTCGTTCATTCGCACATACTCAGACATTTCCACCAACAATAGTAGGCCATTAGCAGCCTGACTTTTGCGACAAAAGCTCATACAAGCTTAGTTTGGCAACCACCTTCTGAGAGGAGGAATTCAATGTAAACTTGGCAAGACCATTTCCTTCACCCTGGAGTGCAAACTCGCTTCTCATTGGTGCCTGAAATTCTGGGACAGGAAATGTAGTAAATAGACTGCTTGGCCATACTGAGTTGAACATGAAATTTTCTGCAGTGTCAAAAGGAAGTATGGGCGAGCCCAGGCTAGGCTATTATAGGCCAAATTATATGATTAAGCCTGATCCATTCAAGTGTTTATAATGCATGAGAACATTGTTTTTTTTTTACATTTTAAACTGAAACCACATCCAAAAAAAGGCAGAATGGCTCTGTGTATTGGCCGTGACATAGTGCAGTGACGTAGTGCGGGTGGCTCTGCAGCTCTTGAGACAGATATTATTGAGAGGTTTTGTGCTTTGATCCAACAATTGGAATGTTGGCGCTGGAGTAAAAACTTGATCAGGATTGGAATAACCAAATGCTTGATCATTTTTTTTATGTCCACATCATTTTTGTTATGCATTATTTATTTCGGTTGTTTAAAAATGCAAAAATAATGTATGCATATATGATTACTCGATTAATCAATCAATGAAGTGCTAGATTCATTGATTACAAAAAGGATGGATAGCTGCAGCCATAGTTTGGATGTGTCTGGCCAAGTGCCCTAGCCTGGGAATACCCATGCTGCCTTGCGCACTCGTTCCGAGCTGCATGGCAGCCTGGAGACCATGGCCAAAATTTTCACATGAATTTGGGAAGCAATCACACCATGGGGAGAGATGGCAAGACGATGCGCAAACTTTCGGACAAACGAAACCTCAAATCCCATACGAGAAAATATATACGTGGTCCCCAGACTAAATCTCACTTGAGATTTAGGCTAGTGTTAGCCAGGCTACATGTGCCCAGGAATGCTCACTGAAAGGGACATCTAGCTTCCAGACAAAACTGCCAAACCCTACATTTTAGTATCACTTTACAGACGTTATTACATGAAAGAACACCAACATTTACCACTTCTCTACTACTATTATATTACTTACAGATACTCAACTACTTGTATCTACTTTCTAGCAAAGGTTCAGTATTGATCGGCAGTCTTGAAACTCCACAATTCAAATTCCGTTATTATTCTACATTTCATCGGGGGAGAGCGCGAACGCAGTCCCCCACTACCAGAAATTATGCAGTCGAGATTCCCACATGTGGGGAATTCGTCTGGGTCAGCAATGCCGGGGTGCAATGGCATAGCCTCGCCAAAGGTGAACCACCTTCTTGATCATGGTGTCTCCCCTGCCAGGTAAGTATGATTTCCTATGATCAACAAATGGGACTCGATTCAATGCTACATGTTTCATAATGACGGGAAGTACACGATGGGCTCCCTAGAATGAAGCTGGTCTGTAACGATCTGACAAGGCGTAACAAGATACAGCATTTTCTAAGATAATATAAATATTAAAACATATAATAATATTACAAAAAAGATTTAATTGTCTGACCATCGTGGTGCATCATGGGACCAAACCAGGAGTAGTAGCCTACACATCGTGTTTGCTTTTGTTCGGCCGCGAAGTACACGAACCTTACTCATTTTCAGTGAATAGCCTACATTTACAAGAGAAATGTTTATCAATGCCATCACACTGTTCTGTAGTGTACAATGCTCATGCTTGTACTTCATGTTTAGACAGTATTCCAAGAAAGTCAACTTCATACTGTTGGAACCATTCATGGACCGCAATTCAAATATCCCGCGCATTTTAAAATTAAAATATTAAAAATGTAAAACTGTTAGATGCACATATAAACACAATGGGACGTTTGCATATTTCTATACACTTTATAGGCTACTATACACTTAGAAAACAACAATCATGGCAACAAATATGAGCAGAGAAGTTTTGATGAGTCTCCGGTGCCACCCTGTTATCATTCCGACTGGAACTACGTGGTTTTAACTTTAGCTACGTTCCTGACATCACAGCTTGAGGGGAATAAGGATCTAAGTTGCAGCCTATATTTAGCATGACAAGTCGAATAATCGGTCTATATATCCATCGAGCGAAGACAACTTGATCCATCATACGTTCTTAACAGAGCAGCTTGAAGCGAATTAGTATCGAGCTTTTCTAACACTCAAGTACAGTAGTTGTGAGTTAAGCATGAAAAAACAAGTCGAATTCGTCATGCTCTCGCGCATTCGTCTACACAACATGCCAACAAGTAGCAATTTTCCAACATGGGCTATATCGAGCGTAAACCAACTGTACCCAAAAACTTCGACATTACCCCAAATGCCAAATTCAAGAATTAAGCATAGCCTAGTTCATCCTTCAGCTGCACATTCAATATGACTAATCAAGTAAACGCACAGTAAAAAGTTTAATCGCAACATGAAAATTTACGACGCGAGCTAGGAATGCAAACGACATGATGTAATTCAGAAAATTACACTTGTAGCCTACACTTAAAATACAAATTTGCCGGCAATTATCATTACACAAGTTTAGGGGGGTGCACCGTTCCTGGAGATACTGCAATACCAGGTCGATGCGTGGAGTGGACGGAGCAAGCCCCTATTCCATCTCCCTGTTCCAAAAATCAATTTAATATATGGTCCCCGGGTAGGGGACGTATCAGATATTAAACTGATAAGAACAGATACTACACTTGATCTTAGCCAAAAGGCCGAGAAGCGATGCTGCACGTCGATTCGGACGACGGGTGTATTTCAACGTCAGACATTTCACGAAAAGGGAAGGCCCAAATAAGCATTCAGAAAATGAATGATATTTCAATATCAACATTAGTTGGAATGTGCGATATACTTTTTACAACTTCAACACAACAAATGATTTAACACACGAGCCTTCGACGTTGATCTGTAGTAGTCGTTGAACTGTAGCCTAATGGACGTCATTATCATGACAAAACGGGTCGTCCAATCCTAATCAAGAATCTGGAAAACATGTCTTCATTTACCACAAAACGTATTAATGGTGAACGGTCATTAAATGCCAATCTACAAAATGCATGGTGCTTTCACTATTAAGCGCTGCTACATTCCTGAAATGTGTACGATTAACATCAGACGCGTCTGACTAAATGTAAAGTTTTACTCCTCCAAGTGGCAGAATGTTGTATTACAACTGGGAAAATAATGCCAAAAGAAAACTACCATGATGGCTGAAATTAACAGAACAACTCCAAAGCCCAATCCCCATTCCCCACACAGTAATATGTCGGGCAGAGAGGCATGATTAGTCTAGCTGCTGAACATAACTGTTGGCCTATAACAAGCCCAGAGTTTGGCTTGTTGGTACCAAGCATTTTTTGGCAAGGTGTGCCAAGGATGGCACTGTGTTTAATTAATTAATTAATTTATTTATTTATCCTTTATTTAGCCAGGATTGTCCCATTGAGACTAAGCGTCTCTTCTGCCAGGGAGTCCTGGTCAAAATGGCAGCAAACAATAAGTTACAGACACAGACAACACAATAACACATATCAAGGAGAAATAAACAAACATAAAACATTGCCACATATGGGAGACAGACTTACATAAGACTCAGAGAATGCTTAAAAAGCTATGAGGAAAAAGGTCTAAAAGCAGTGGCAGACCTCTGTGTAAACAGTATTAATTGTATTTTTAAAAGTCTCCAATGATGGCAGAGTCTCCATATATTCTGTAGGTCATTCCAAAGGTACGGAGCAAAAAAAAAAAAACCTGTTTTCCCTAGTTCAGTACGAGGGAAATAAGACTGTAACAGCAACTTCTGTGAGGAACGTGTACTAAGATGAAGTGCAGAGTCTGAGAAGATTACAGATATAATGGGGAAGTTTACCCAGCAATGCCTTGACAATAAAAAGTAACATGTGCAATTTACGTCTTAAATACAAAGAAGGCCACTGAGCATTGCGTATAGATCACAGTGGTGCATTCTTGAGGGAGCCCCTGTTACAAACCGCAGAGCAGAATGATAAACAGCATCCAGCTTCTTAAGGTGACAGAAAGGAGCATGCATATAGAGTGTATCACCATAGTCCAATACTGAGAGAAAAGTACTCGGGACCAATCTTTTCCTTGTTAAAAATGAAAAACATTTTTTCATGCGAAAATAAAAACCAACCTTAGGTCTTAGATTTCTTAAGAGATTATTGATGTGTAGGCCTACTTCAAATGTAAGCTTTTGGTCCAGCCAGATGCCAAGATATTTGTAACAAGTTACTCTCTCCAAGCAGGTACCGTCAAGTGTAGTTATTTTACCCTCAGTGCATGACCTTGAGCATGTGAAAAACATATATTTTGTTTTATTTGTGTTTAAAGCCAATTTCAACTGCAACAGTGCATCTTGAATAGATGAGAAGGCAGTTTGCAAGGCATTAACATTTTGTACTTGTTAAATTTCACCAATAAAGGAGAAAAAAAATGTTGATTTTTTTGTCAACATTCTACATATACAGTATGTATTTGCCTTAGTATTTAGTAAGACATTACACGATTCATTTATTATGGCCACTGCCACATTAAAAGTCTATGGAAGTGTGCATGGGAACAGGTCCTATTTTTCTTTCTTTTTTTCCTTCTTTTTTTGTTCTGGTCTGATGCCACTTTTTGGTCACACTGATAAATTGTAGGCTACATTTGAAATAAAAAGGGGAACACTTGCAAGCCCCAGAACACCATCCAAACCAAACATGAAGAATGGGGGTGGCAGCATCTTCTGGGTTGTTTTTCTGCAAAAGGAGCTGGTGCACTTCAAAGAATAGACTGCATCATGATTCATGAGAAAAGAGAATTAGGTTTGTTTTGACGCAACGTTTAAAACATAAGCTAGGAAGCAAAGCTTGGGCCCCAAATATTAAAATTTGGCTTAAGGACAACAAAAAAACAGGACATTTGAGTGGCCAATCAATCAAATCTAATCGGACATCTGTGTGTGGCACTAATAAGAACTTGACCCAGTTACACCAGTTATGTCAAGGAATGGGCCATAATTCCAGCAAAGTAGCCTATTGTGATGAGCTTGTGGAAGGATACCCAAAAATATATGGTCTATCCTGCACTCGGCCTAAACGAATGAATGATTCTTTAATGACCACACAGCCAGGCTGCTGGAATTTTTCAAACCCCCATAAAATACCTTCATCTTTACTGTTTTTTTTACAGTTGGTGCCGTGCTGACCCTGACATATGTTAGATTATAAGACTTTGATTTGTGTGCCCTTACTTATTCACTACTAGAATTGACTGTTCTGGTGGTTAAGCTCCTTAATGACTACTTACACCAGGCGGTTTTCTGCATTAATTTCCGACCAGGCATCGTGGAGAGGAAGTGATCTAAAGCCTGACTCGCATTTCACAAAACGAAAAGTTGTGCCATGTAATCAGTGTAATGATGTATTGCTTTCAGCAGCCTCCAAGCCAACCATAGTGTTTGACCACCTGATAAGTGATAACGTTGCAGTAAATCAAACTGAATCCAAAACATTCTTGGGAGAGCCTAACCCAACTCTCGCCAGATGAATTTCGGACCCCCCACCCCTCTCTCCAGCAGCATCGCCCATGAAACACCAAATGGACAGCGGGACACAAGAAAAATCAAATCGAATAACGTTACAACTGAGCAACGCCTGCCCACCATTCATAAAGCAGCTGCATGTGCGCAAAATACCACTGCCCAAAATATAACTCAAAGGGATTTTTGAAAAGTTGGCAGTCCTGGAATCGGTGAAACATAGGCCAGCTACAAAAGCTAAACTACCCTAACGTTACATCGGGCGAAGAGCTTGCTTAAAAGTATTCATATGCGCTAAGCGTTAGAGCTTGCTTAGAAGTATGCATATAGAAAAAGGTAATAAAACGAAGTTCTGTCAACAGTTTGTCGATTTACACATTTTCGACCAACTCCACACGGTAAATTGAAGCCATCTTGTCTACAAACGCGGGATAACTTCGGCTAAATTCAACGCACTTGGGCCTGTAAATTCATGGACACAGCCTACAATCAATTTGACACTCATAACAGACCCGATAAAAATATAGTCTACATAGCGCTTAATCTGCCCACACTAATCGTTCCTGTTGTTAAAACACATTAGAATGACAAGAGAAACAAAGTTGCACTTACTTCCTTTCAGCGGTTCCTGATGAAACTTCGCAAGTGTACAACATGCAACAGCGGTCTTCGACGATTTAATCTCAGATAAAATTTCCAGATAATTCCCAGATTTTAAAACAAAAAATCCACGCATGTAACGTTAAGGTGTAGCTATAGGCTACGTTTCATTCCATGGATGTAAAAATGGTATGGGCAAACGTTCCATTTCCGCGTATTTTTGCTCACCTTGACTTGCAGTGTCGATGACCTCTGTCTCTCCGGACTGCGCGCGACGTATCATGGGAAAAGTTTCTCTACGTAACCCCTGAAGTTTTTCACAAGCAATAGACTAACCTTTTAAAGGACACTCATTTGAAAGACAACTAAAAGAAAAAATATGAGACTCACGAATGAAATACATATTTTAAAAGTGTTATTCAGCATAGGCCCATACATAACAAGATGTACGAAATAAGTTCTTAATATTATTGTGCTTATTGGCAAATCAAAACATGACAACATTATTATTTTTATTTGCTTGCCAGTTCCTATAATGTAAACCTCTAGGGTGCTCTTTTCTTCTACCAAATCATGAACCTTTTGGAAATGGCCTACAAACCTATTGGTGACAAAGTTGTTATGTATAAACATTGGTATAGTTTTTGAGGCTAGGCCAGGCCAGACAAATCTCAAAGTAAAACATAAAGCTAGCCTGGCTGTCGCAACGTCATACAAGCTTAGTCTGGCCAATCTCACACACTGATCACTTTCTGAGAGGCAAAATTAAATGTAAACTTGTTAAGCCCTCCACCTTTCACCCTGGAGTGAAAGCTCGCTTCTCATTGGTGCCTGAAATTCTGGGGCAGGAAAAGCAGTAATTATGCTGCTTGCCCATACTGAGTAGAACGCGAAATTTTGTGCAGCGTCATAGGAAGTAGGCCTATGGGCAAGCCCAGGCTAACATAAAGCATGTTGTTGGGTTAACTGATGTTATACTGATCTGAAATCATCTAAAGGTCACACAATATTCACTTGGGTAAAATAATGTTAAAACAGCAAGAGCAACAGAAGCTAATTAAGATGGAATGGCATGATGCAAGTGAGGTAGACTGGCAGCAAACAGAAGGGTTTACTGGCTTAGGGTCATCTTCAGTAATGTCTTTCCTTTCTTTACAATAAAGATTGTACATGTATATCACAAAAAAAGCACTGAGAGCACAGGCAGCTATGGCAATATAGGTCAATGACCCAATACAAATTCCAGACGGTGTTACGGATCACCAAATTTCGATCATGTGTTCTTTGTCCTAATACCCACATTGAATTTTTGAAAATTTCATTCAAATCCGTGCAGTACTTTTTGAGTTATCTTGCTAACAAACACACAGACAGAAACTAACAAACAAATGCAACCAAAAACATAATCTCCTTGGCGGATGTAATAAAACAGTCATGCTTATAAATGACAAAAATCTGATCAGATCCAGATCCAGAAAAATGTTTAAATAGCTAAATTTGATTTCCTGTAGATTTGATTGCCTGTATTCTGGTGTAGGCCTATTAGACTGGTGCCAAAATTAAAAAAATGTGCTTATTTAGGAAGCCCGAGGCATTTTTGAGACAAAGATGGCAACCAGTCTTATTTTGTCAATTTGGGTGTGCTGAATTCAAATCTGCAATATGACAAGCTCTATCTGACCTCTGTTGACCTCTAACAGTCATTGAACTGGGGCTGTAAGCATCCCAGCTGAACCCAGTTTCCCAGTTTCCTTAGCAATGAAATGTACTAAAATGATTAATTAAGTTAACAAATGGCCATGTTTGATAAATATTGGAGTGCTGAGTTCACTTTTTTCATTTGCAAAACCACATATGATCTCTCATATCCTCAAGGTGATCAACCCCTTGAGACCAACACCCACATTGTAGGAAAAATGGCTGCACCCATCTCAGATCTCTTTGTCCGTTTTTGTCACACAGAAGTCATATACATATCATGTGAAAAAGCAAAACAAGACCTTTCCAACAGCGCTAGCAACTAGCTTCTATAATGAACGCTTCATGAGATAATCAGTGTTGAATTTATATCAAAATAAATGTCACTATAGACTGGTTCCAAAATCCAGAACTGTAGCACCTGTCCTGCAGGCATTTTTAAGTGTATTACACCTCCATAACCTCCATAAAGGCATATCCTATAGTACTCCATTACTGATGAAAGAAGCATGTTTAAAGCTGGTTCAAAGTTCCTCACACAGCATATGGACAAGCCATAAAATACTGTGACATTGTGGTTTCACCAGACGGTAGACATACTACAGTACTGTATGCAAGATTTGGAGAAATGATACTTGGGGATTTGGATTTGGAGAAAAACTTGTAATAATTACATTGTTTCCTCTGTAACAAATATACTGCTACCTCCCAGTCCTGGAAATCTCTGAGTGGTCTGGGGGTCTTCAGCCATCATTATGACTTCCTTAAAAGTTATCCTGCAAGAAATCCTACAAGTGGCCCGTTTAAAGTGATGTCCCTCCCATTGCAAATAATGGCCCCAATAATGCTTTGCAGAAGAGGCTTTGATATGTCTAAAAACAGTTTTATTTCTATGTGTAGCGGCATGTAATGCTGCGCCTGTGCCTTTAAGACAGCCCTCTGTGTTTCATACACCTGCCTTGAATGAAGTCAATCAAGGTGGTGGCCTTGGCAGTAAAAGCTGCTTCGTGGAGTTATTCTGTTGCACTATAGACGCACGCATCAAGACGCTACCAAGAGCGATCGCTACTCCCCTAAGAAAAGGCCCAGAGTCAGTCAACACACCGAGACATGCCAGCAATACAGCAGCCACTAGTACCGAAATAGCCTTACCTTCAAGTTTATAAGGGATCTGGACCAACGCAAAGTGGAGACTCGACGCAACAGAGCCAGCACAACCAACTTCTCCTGCTGCCTGTTGGTCTGCGTGGGGTAGTCATCCTGACACCAGGTATTTTTATTATGATCTTTTCCGCTGCTGTAACTAGCGTGTTGGCACGGAACTGTTTTAACATGATATTTTCTATACTTCTAGACTCTTGTCCATGGTTTATGGTCTCCTGCCTGTATTACTGCGTGGCCATCAGTTAGTAAAGTGCCGCCCTGTGCCCCCCTCGTCCATCACTGCGGTATGTGGTCCTTCAAGCCAACCAACATGTCCTTTCTATTACTGTTAAGGTAGCGTTCGTTCATCTTTCTGTATGTCTTAGCAGGTTGCATGGTGTATGGTGATTGGGTTGCCCATCCAGCTTGCCGCTGCTGCTTTGCCTTAATTTAGTTTATGTTCAATGTGCATGGTTGTCTTTGTTGGGTGCGTGATGAGTGTTGTTGTTGTGGGTGTGTGTGTGTGTGCGCGTGTGTGTGTTTGTAGTTACTTGGTTGTTGTCGGCCTAACTTTGTGTTCTTTTTCTTGTGTTCTTTTTCTTGTTTCTTTCAGGTTTTCATGCGAGCTATTGCGCCTATCTGTTATATGCCCAGGCCTATTGCCTGACCCTTATCTAAGAGTTTTTTTTGTGCCTGTCTGTTTTGTTTGTTCCTTTTGTTGTTCGTGCTCTCCTTGACTGCCTTGCATGGTTTGTGTTT